>OY979716.1:17751039-17846039 GCA_963855995.1 Muricea muricata
TCTTAATAACACATTTGGAAATCAAGTGTCAACACACATCTCAATCACAGACTCTGTCACTTTATATACCGGTATAATAAAACTAAATGTATTGGCCAACTCGTGAATTCTTTACATGATACAAAAAAGAGCCGAAACACTTTGTAATACTACCATAGAACTGGAAAAATGTCGCGTAGGTATTTACTACCAAATGTGGAAGGCCAGTATTTTAAGATAGAAACAATACGTAAAAATATAATTTGCCTAAATGTACAAAGTACAAACAAATAGACATATAGTCATACAAGAGAAATCTGTCAGAAAATGGGCCTGATTACCGATAAATAACACCCAACAGTTTATTTACCTCTTAATCTAAATGATTTATCCAGTATCCTCTGTTTTTTTGCTTTCTTTGACAGTTTTTATATCCGTTTCTCTACTTCATATGTGTGCAGACAATCAATTGTTATTACTGGAGTTCCAGATATCACCCGTAAAACATGCCATTTTTATAACTTTATAAAACAAAACTTTGAAAACAAAAAACATACGATTTTAAGTTCCCATCTTAACTTTAAAAATACGCAAAAATTTTTACGATCGGAGTAAAAATCAAAAAGATATAACTAGCCGAAAATTGCGATTTTTTTCTAAAATTCGCAATTCACCCGATTCGCGCACGCACCCTCGAAGCAAAATTCGTTCACAGAAAGGGAAACAACGTAACCATAGCAACTTTGGTATCAAACTTATCCTCGTAATTCCCCCTTTCAAATTCACTAGGTTTCCTATACTCCCAGACAACCCTAAACTTCTAGCACCGCTCGAAATATTTCGCAATTTTAGAAGACACATTAGTCACCAGTCTCCGGTTAATTTACGCACGGACGGCAAAAAATTGGGACATTTTGAATTGGCGATTTTGCATACATTTTTGCCAAGCGTGTTCACTCACTACTTTGAATTTGTTTGGGAAACGGATTGTAAAAGTTACTATAGAGTTAATGGAATCGAGAATACGACAATTTAATTGCATATTCTACAGGGCGTATATAAAATGTATAATTTATTTCACACCTTGTACAAGCGGTTGAAGCCTGCACTCAATATCTATGTAAGCCATCGGATATGCTCATTTATTATATGGTTATGGCTTTATGGGTGTTTCACCGTAAACTAAAACACTCGTACCTCCTATATTTTCCCTAGCGAAGACATGAAAAAATATGTAACGCTTGAAAACGGGTGTGTTTTCCCCTGGGATTTATATGTTCTCTGTTCGCTTGTTCTAACCTGAACGTGTTTTCACCACTCGTAAATAATATCTTCGCGCCATGCACCGTGTAATATCTTCTATGTATTGCTAGTTATGTTATAGATCATATCCACAATATACTCATTGAGTGATATACAGACTACAGTATCGCGATTTTCTTTTGATAAAATTGGTTCTCCACCAAAATTGTGATTGCATGCAAGGTTCCTCTCTACACTGTTTCATGTTTTACACATACTTATCAACTTCTAAATACATATTATTAGTAAGCTAGCGTAACTAGCTTAACATTTCCTTATTATGTAAAAGTATTACAATATATTTCTTACCACTCTGCATGACAGAGCCTGTGACTGTGAGCATGTCGTGACTCGTGAATATTCTGTAGTGCGACTCGAAGTCTCGAACGAAACCCACAGCATCTGAAGCAAAAGCTACCGAACGCGAATAATTAAACCTTTAGGCGACGCGATTTGCCGCGTTTTCAAAATCCAATATTAATTGTTTGATCTCAAAGCTGAACAATTTTTACGTCAGGACTTGACGCGCCATCGCTCCTTGCAATACAACAGAGAACGATTCAGACGGCCGCGCGTGTTTTCATTTACGCCATGGGACTGGAAACTTGTTATGAGGAGGCTCCTCATAACAAACCTATCGCACATGCGCAGAAGCGACTGTAACCTACCTTTAATATTCCTCCGTCAAAAACGTTAAAAATTGATAGATATGTTAAAATAGGTAGATATGTTAAAAAACAATAGAAATTCACTCAGAGGTACTTTCGCCGTCAAACGTAAAAATATTTGGCATAAATTAATATCTGAACTTAACTTAACTCGCTACATTTTAGTGACGACAACGATTTCGCTATGTATTTTTTTTGTGTTCATTATTTTCGAATGAAACGGGGCCAAAATGTAGAGAAAACTGAAGCGAATTTTTTTGGTAGTAATTATACATATTATTTGCATACAAATTAACATTAAAATAATGAAGTTTCCGGCATTTGAAAGGGAAATAAGCACTTTTTATAGATAGCCTAGATTCAAAATTATCATAATTCCGGTTAAATAAATGCGACTTAGTTTTTTTAGTGATAATAGCTTATATTAAACTGGAGATAAGCTTCATAAAATAGAGCCATTTTGAAAATACTTAAATCAGCTAGGCGTTCTGAAGCACCTTGTGCTGTGACGTCAGATTAAGGCCCAAATCACATATAAGTGCTTGCTTCAGAACGACAAGAACTAGGCTGTTTAGAGACGTATATCTGAACTAATAACCCCAGAAAGAGGTAGCAACATGGAGAACATACGACGTAGGACCTACGACCTACGCTCCCAGAAGGGCACCTGAAGCGTAGATAGTAACATATGTACTAGGTTTGTGTAGCAACTGTACTTTCTCGCTTATTCTTAACAAACCAGACTTTTCTCTACACCATCATAGAAAAACTTTACAGTAACTTTAGAAAAAAATGTGTAAAAATAAAAATAAATCATGTCCGTGATGGCCGACTGTGTAGTTTCGATAGTCAGATTATCAACACTTCAGTCGATAAGACCACATGACAATGCTAAAGAATAATGTGTAGCAATGCACTTATAGTAAATGTAAATAATCATAAATTCAAACTTACCATTACCGGCCCATGTAACAGTACTATATCCCCCAAAAATGAGCTCTTTCGAATTCTTGACAACTTTGACAATGACCAACGTAGGTACTTTGCCATCACAATTACTGTGAAATATTGAACCCGCCCAACCGTCCCTGGTTGCTCGCCAACATGCTGTCCAATTTCCCGTCTTTGACAACCTTTCCCTCAACATTTTTGAAAACTTCGCTTTCATCGGCTCAGACAAAAGTATTTGTGAATCAAAACTATCTACTAAATATAATGTTTAACAAAAGAACATCTTACAAAAACGCGTATGATTTATGAAATGCAAGATAAATTAGGTAGTTCGCTGGGGCTTTCTTTAGCTAAAGTATGCATGCATGGAGATAAATACAGTATTTAGCATTTTAAGGATTTTTATTCAAGTGAAACATCCATCGCTCGCTTCTTTAAACTAAAGCCACAAACATGACCACCGCGTGGGGTAAAACACGTTATTTGACATCAAAATCACTGAGCTTTACAATTACTGGAGGAGCGGCTCAGCGAAAACAAGTAGTTTCAAAACACTACAGTTTTTATTCCCTCCTGGTTTTCGCTAAAAGATTCATAACATTTTACCATTTTCGCATTGAATCTTCAGTCTTCGTTGTTTTCTTAAACATTTTTCGAACCATCACCATATCCTCACAAAAGACGAACAAGTAGAAGAAGTCCAGAAAAGAATACAAAGCTTAGCAATAAAGAATCAAAAGATAAGGTATCCAAGACATAATAATCTCCCTTATCTTTCCCGAACTAATTAAATTTCTCGGTCCAATCACTCAGCCTAAAATTAGCCCGTCTTCCATATTTAAATATAAGAGGAAATAACAATAACACACTTATTTGCTTAATGATTGTAGTTACTACGTACAAAATCAGTAAATACTACTAGAAAAAAAAACAGCAGCAAACAACATTCAAAACTATTTATTTAACAACACTCGCAAATTACTTACACAAATTAACACTGATATATTTATGGTAGCGTTATCCAAATTGCTATTTCAAATTTAATTTTGCAATAAAATACCCCTGCTCTCTACTTGAGACCAAAGTTACACAGCTCAGCAGAACCGATGTCATTCACTCTTTGGTCCCCACAAGACTCAAATATACGAATATCCCACATAGTGGAACGCATTTCGTATATTGAGTTCATAGGTATACCTGTAGGTGAAGAAAATTAACTTGACATTTGAAAACTTTCTAGGGCAGGAGAAACGATACCAACCCAGCTCTGATATTTGTAATTGTAATGGTTTTTTTATGATTAAGTAAAAGGTATTGTTGCTTGCTTCACTGGGAAAATTTTTGAAGTTTTAACACCTTAAAATGCAAGTTCTTACGCTTTGTTCTATTTATTTTGCCATAAAAAACAGTGAGTTTCATTTCGCACCTTGTTGTTCGAATTGCTTCTGTTGACTTTGCCTGAATACTAGCAAATTCTGTCAAATTTCTGTTCTATAATTTCTGAAATTCTGTTAAATAAATGCAGCTTATTGTGCATAATGAATTATTGTTACCATAAACTATATAACAGAGGCTTTCAGGGCTTCAGGGGTTGAATGACAGCTTCACCCAAAATTCCAAAGATTTTTTATTTGAGGAGAATTCTATTTCATTATGAGTTAGCAGGCGTACGTTTTGTATGAATTTTTAATGTTAATGACAGTTACAGTAACTACAGACAAATAATTCATCATAGGGAGATAGAATACAGCGCCTCTGCGGCACACCTAATCTGGAGGAGAGAGATGCTACCTTCCAAAAATATGGCTTTTTTTTAGATTTGGAAGGGATTTCTGTAATTTTTCAGAGGGGGGGGGGGATCTATTTAAATACATCTGTCTATAAAAGTTGTTTATGAAAAATTTTGGTCACAATGGCTGCCCAAACTCATTGGGCTAACATTTCAGTTTACAGCCCTTGAGTAAAATGTTTTTTAATTAATTTCTATCAGCGCAATAGTACTCTACTGAAGCAGCTTACAGACATTTGTTTTTTCAAAAACAATGATAAGTTCACATTTGATTACTATTTAGTTTCGACAAAGCATGATTGCCAAGATGACGGCTGAAATTTTATCGAACGCAAAAAATCTTGTTTTCAGTATTTTGCCAGCCTTTCTTGGCCGTAAGTGCAAGACATAAACCTGGATAAAGTTTTTGAAGGTTAGTACTTGATTTAAGGTCACCTAAAGAAGTATAAAATACAGTTTTTGTATCTGCGAATATATTGTTGTCGTGCGCGTAACTGTAACTGTAACTGTAATGTTAGCTTATAGCCAATCACTGAACACGTAAACTAAATTCAGCAATGGACGAGAATGTAACATTTGGATGTCATTATGTTTAAATTTTCACTGAACTAACAGACTTGAAAACTTTTCAAAAGCCTAACGGGAGTGATATACTGATTTTTCAATCGAACAGGGCGAAAATTTTATGCATGAAGTCATGAGGAATGAACGCCGATCGCACTTAACGGAACATTAACAAGGATTTTGAGGTAATTTATGAACAACTTTTTGTGACCAATTCATATTTCATCACCTAGATAACGAACTATTTTGATAATGTAGGAATACGATAATATTCCAATCTGTCTGTTGTTCAAATATCATTTGAGTATATACTTTTATTTTCAATGCATGACATGACAGATAGTTTTGTAATACATATAAATATTGTTGAAATTTTAAAAAGTATATAATGCTATTGACAAAACATTCAAAGCTAATAATTTTGCAATAATAATTTTGTAGAAATAGTTAGTGCTGGTACAGATATAAGCTGTATAAATATCATTGTAAATGACATGTTCAAGTGCTCAACACAAGAAGTAAAACTGGTATTTTCAAGCACCCTAACTTATATTTTCTATTTATAATATAAATTATAGTCTTTTCTAGCTACATAAAATATGCATAAGCTATGATTTTAGTTGGGTGTAAAGCAATGATTTTCTGATGTCCCAGCATGAGTGATCATGTGCAGTACTGTGATATTGGTACTGTGCCAATATATTTTTTGTCATCAAAGTTTAAACTTGTCTGCTTTGAGAACTTTTTTTCAATGCATGACATGACAGATAGTTTTATAATATATATAATATTCTTGAAATTTTTGAAAGTATATGATGCTATTGACAAAACATTAAAAGCTAATAGTTTTGTGAAAATAGTTTTGTAGAAACAGTTAGTGTTGGTACAGAACAGCTGCAAAATGATGATTTTCTTATGTCTTGGCATGGGTGATTATTGTGCAATACTGTGTTACCGATATTGGGCATGTGTGCCAGTAATATATTTCTTGCCATCAAAGTTTAAACTTGTCTGCTTGTGAATTGTCAATGCTCAAATTATATTTGAATGTGTCTCTTGTTTTAATGTTATTTGAGAACTTTCTATTTTTTTCATAACATAAGATAGTTTTGTAATATACTGATTAGCAGGGGTTGAAATGTACTGTAGCTATCAGAGCATGAGACCATTGGTTCCACAAATTTTGAGATTTCCAGAAAATATTTTAACCTCACATTTGCAAACTAATTCAGGTGAATTTGTAGATAGGTTTTCTTATAATATTTTACATGGCACTGCACTAGTTTTTGCTTCAAGTGAAAGCGGAAAGTTAATGGCAGACAGTTTCTGGTAGTGCAGTGAAAGCACGCACGCACAAATTCAGGATAGAATACTCAAAGAAATGCCCATCAAACAAAATCGTCTGAACATCTCTCCCACATTTCGCATAAGGCAGGGTGTTGGTGAGAGACTGAGAGTTAAAAATGAGCTACGTACTAAATTGCTGATATATGAAGTTGGCTAAATTGCCGCTAAAAGTGATCATTGTTCTTTCTGCGAATAATTTCAGTATGCAGAAAATTTTTGATTTCTTATTGATTGTCCCATTATACTCTATAGTTTATAGCACAGTTTAAGCCTCAAATGCTTTTGTATGACTGGCAAGTTTAGAATAGCAATCCTGAACATAGTCTTTGCCTTGACAAGATAGTGGCTGCTGTGGACAAGATTCGCCATCTGAGGTCTGGCTCCAATACGTGTCAACAAATTCATATCTCATCAGGTTAAGGAATTGACTTGGCGAATGAAATCCGATATGTTTAAAATGCAACATATACCACAGTACATACAGTATGTCATCCATAGGTTAAGTAAGATAATTTTACAGTGCATGGTTAAAAATATTATCACAGGTTATCTAGGTATACATGGAATAAAACCTGCACTGAAAAGACCATCATTTTACAGTACATGTACCTGCATGAAATTATGAAGTGTGAGACAGGTAGTACGAAGCAAATCATAAAACTTAAAATCCTGACAGAATGTACAACTGGTGTATATGTTACCTTATCTTCTACTCTTCAATAGAAGACAATTAAAGTTATAAAACTCAAGAGAAATGATAAAAGATTTTTCAGTAAATAAATTAATGAATGCCTGTATTTTTAGTGTGCTAGAAAAGATTGCAATGTTGTTAACATCTCTGGCGTTTTCGATTCTGTACGCATAGACTACACAATTTCATATTTGAAAAAGTGTAATGTGCAATTGTGCAATTTAGTTTAAGACAGTTTACTTTTCACATAAAAAGACTAGGTTGAACTTGAAGGTGAATTTTTAGTGGTTGCAAAAAAAAAGCAAAAATCGCGAGTCTTGCCGTGAGAAAAAAATCCTAAAATACAGAATGACAATAGGCTTTTACGTTTTGAAAAAGTATTGAAACCAAAACAAACAAACTCAAACATCACAAGACATCGTATGTTTGTAAAAAAATTTCTCTGAAATCCAGGGGGTGCATGCCACTGTTTAATGCTGAAAACCGCGGTTAGTCAATTGTAATTAATGAGGATAAGGGACCAGTTTCATGAAGTTGTTGTCAGGTCCGCCATATTTTTAGAGCTATCTGCTTGACAGAAGAAAGTATAGGAGCCGCTCCTCCAGAAATTGCATAGCTCAGTGATCACAATCTACATATATTTCTGAAAATCTATCATCGACGCAACAAGCGACTGCAATTTTAAAATTCTCCCTCACTCCTGTTTCAGAAATGGTAATATCATTCGGATTTGTCATATCGAAACGTATCTCTGGCTTAGCATTAGGGTAATTCCGTGTCAAATCATCCAGACGGTGAAATACATCATAGTAAGGTACTGATGAAATAAGCAAACTGTCGAAATTTAGCGTCTTTAGCGTTCAGACTGCAAGGAATGTGACCAGCTAAAAGAAGCGCTAACATCAGCATTTTTGCCAAAAAAGGGACGTGCCATAGACAAGAAGTCATTTTTAATTTCACTATATTTTCGGCTGAAATGGCCATAAGTTGACGAAAAGTTGATATTTACCGTTTTCAATGACGCAGAATCCAAAAATGTTATCAAAAAAATAGATGTTGTAATGCCAAGCATTTATTTACATACAATTTTAATTGCAATGCTTACAGGACGCACTTATGTTTCATCTGTGATTAGTGCATGTGGCCAACTACTAATGTGCTTCATATTTGTAATATTATAAAGGCCGTTGATTCTCATTCATTTTTATTGAGGATGGATGAATTGTTTTGCAAAACTGCCACAGCTGTAGACCTTGAATTGTTGTACTATTAAAATTGTATGCAAATAAATGCTTGGCATTACAACATCCAATATTTTTGATAACATTTTTGGGTTCTGCGTCATTGAAAATGGTAAATATCAACTTTTCCACAACTCGTGGCCATTACAGCCAAAAATATAATGAAATGAAAAATGACTTCCTGTCCATGACACGTACCTTTTTCGGCAAAAATGCTGATGTCAGAGGTTTTTTTAACAGATCACATTCCCTGCAGTCTGAATGCTGAAGACGCAAAATTTTGACAGTTTGTTTATTTCATCATTACCTTGCTGTGATGTAAACGTGAGGCAAATCTCTGACACCTTGGTTTCCCCGTCTGGATGATTTGACATGGAATTACCCATTAATGTCATATTATGTTCCTACTTTTCGAGGTTTCGAACGATACACTTATTATGCAGCTGTAAAAATAGTGTACAAGGGAAGGTATCCGAATCAGACTTTCAGCGACGTTTTTTTTCAAATTTTTTTCAACATGTTATATTCAAAATCGATTCTCAAATGTTTTGAAAAATCCAAGGAATTCAGTCGCGGCATATCACAACGGAATCTGGATAGTATATCCATGGTACATGTACAATTATTTTACTAAAAAGTCCATTCATTTTGACGAAGTAGAATAAATTTTACCCTACCTACTGTACCGACTTCACAAAGATCTCCACTGTATCCGAGTGCACATTCACACCTGTAAGGATCTGAGCCTGGTTCATCTTTGCGATCAATGATTGTCTTCCCACCATTTTTACAGTTCTTTATCTTATGACACGGTATCTACATGTGTGGTAATGTAATATACAGCTATAGAATTTAGGACGTGCATTACTTCAGACACGTTTGTCCTGTTGAAAAATTTAAACGTCAGAATATTAAGGAAAACTTTAAGATTTATGTAGGGCGAGATGCAAGAACATGACTGTATCTAGAGAATTCATGAAATGGTGCATCTAACGAACTCATGGAATAAATTTGTAGGAAAGAATGTTACCCATCTTTACCAATTAAGTCTGATAGCAAACAAAAGCGAAATTTAATTGCATTGAAATGCATAAATTGTTTTACCTTTCTTGATCCGACAGCATAATAAAAAATCCATCCTTTGTCATCAGCGTTGCAGTTGTCAAAGTTGTGGCGAAGAGTGTTTGTCAGCTGGCAGTTTCTTTCCTGCTGCTTTGATTTAAAGTTATATCCTGCACAAAAAAGATCTTTCGCGCATTTCATCGCGCATTCAAGCGGAAAACCAAACGACGTTTCAGATGACACATTTTCAATCAAAGGGCAAACATCTAAAACACAAGGATGCACCGTGCACATTTTAAATTGAACATTTCAAAATCTTCAAATACGTTACAAACGTGATCCGAATCGACCAGCGGTTTTCCGCGATTAAGCGGTTATTGATTCAGGTCCCACCGAATCTGGACGTTAACCCTTAACAATAGCATGAGATTTGGTAAATTGCTGGCCAAAATTCAAAACGAAAGAGACATGAATCTCTGGTCGGGAAATCGTCCTGTTATCACCTTTGAAAGTAACGACTTAATACATTCATAAAACGCGAAAGCTTTAAATTTGACGTCCTTATAGCAGCTAAAATCGAGATACAGTAAAATCTCGTTTTACCGTGGACAGTGTTTCAGTGTCCGTGATTTAGTGTCCTCAGTAATAATGAGAGTCCATGGCAGTAGCTGGGTGCGAACAAAATCTCCTTTTCAATAGTCATTCTTAGCATTATGCATTATTAGCACTATTAAATTAAGATCCGAGCTTATGGATAAAAAATTGTAATCATATACACAGTCTGTTGCCACAAAATTATAAAAATATTGTATGCACTTGTTCTGTAATGAGCATGCTTTATTAATTCCTACATTTACAGCTGCCTCCAATAACCTCTGGGTCGCCTTTTCCTGATAATGCCCGTGTTGTCACTCATGATGATTGGCTTGACATTCATGAAACCGTACGTAACTGTAACTGACCTTAGGTGTGCTTCTTTAAAAGAATTAAAAATAGCCTTTGGAAAAATAAAATTGTGCATGAAAAGCTAAGAAAATTTTATAATCTTCATACCACGGCCACTGCGGAGTTGTAGTGTTCAATGTGGCATGCGCTGTAACTCTAAATACCTGAATAAAAACTTTCAAAATTTGGCCTACGTATACGTGTGCAAGCTATGCGCACATAATGTCTTTGTCCTGAAATAGATTATATTCTGAATTTTCTAATATGGTTTGTTGTTATAATATCGCTAGTTGTAAAGTTGAAAACAAGAGACTAGGCTTTTTATAGTGTAAGTTACTGGATCATGTATGGTATTCAACAATTCAAACGAAATCAAACATCCTTATGTGCACAAAAATCGTGAATCTTGAATGTTTACAAAGACTGCTGTGCTTGCTTCCTTCGAAAAATATCTCAGGAGAGTTTAATTTGTTCACTGGAATAAAGCTATTTAGCCCTGAGGTATAGGATTTGCTGTAAGTAATGTTTCTTTATGAATGTGTTACGCGAGTCAAATGCAATACTGACTTACAGTGGCGAAGCCAGCCCGACTATTTACTCCTGCTATGTTAATTTTTTAGAGTTAATGGTCTTTAAAAACAATCAATTTCTAAAGAAGTGAATTATTATAGAATTATCGCTAACAATTGAAATTTACATAGCAGGAGTAAAAAATCGGGCTGGCTTCGCCACTGCTGACTTACTGTAGCTACAATCGTAATGCTTTTTGAAGTTTAATTCATAACTCTGATTTATATTGTCTTTTACTATCATCATGCATTAAAACTATCTTTAAGAGCAGAATTACAAAAGAAATTGAAGATTTGGCAGGGGATTCTGTGAACCATACACGTCATGCAACAATGATATTAAAAAGGAATGTCACAGCCGGGATTCGAACCGCGTGCATGGCCTGTATAACGAACGCAAGGTCGCGCCACTACACTATCGAAGTCCACTTGAAATTTACCGTTTAACAAAATGTATATTTAACCTAGTAGAGCAAAAGTACTGTTAATGATGCCATCGACTATCAATCAGGGTTTCGACCGTCTACGGTTTCGAAATTAACGACAGTGCCTGAAGCCTATGTTTGTCTACTTAATGCCACAACAGTGTCACAAAATTATCAGAATTGTAAAGATGTCAAAGGGGCATGCACGCTGATACGTTATTTCTCAATAAGATTGCTGTTGTTTTTAATTACACTTGTGATGGAACATTTCGCTATGCTGTTCTCGTATTTTCACTTCTTGAAACATGCTCGTGTATAGCAATGTTGTCAACACAATTTTGCGTTTCAATTGTTGAACAAGTCAAAAGTGTTCATACATTGTTGTGGATTAAAATATAAAGGAGAACTTAGCAAAAAGAATATAAAGGTATACTAATTGACAAAAAGGTATAGAAAATATAATATAGAGAGTACCTTTGTGTAGCGCATGAAATGGAATTGACACACTCGTGGAATCCCCAGGTCTGCAGTAGTCGTCTGTTTCCATTTTTATTGAGTCGGGCAGTAAAATTAGGAACAAAAATTTTAGTGATGCGAATGCTGTCTTGAATGTACGTCTCATCTTTTAGTTTCAATTGAAATTTCCAGGCCTAGTCAGGTTTTTATTGCGTCTCCAATCTCGTCTGTAAAAGTGAAATGGAAGAAAAATTTCAGGGCGTTATATATATACAACGGCCGAAAGTTCATTAACCCTATTTTTTGCCATAGTGTAAGAGGATAATTTACCCTGACATATGAGGGGAAATTAGGTTGATTGGCTGATTTAAAGACAAAAAATGTGTTGTATGCTCAAATTATTGCCTTTTAAGAAATATTTACACACAATCGATGCACGCTCAAACTTTGCACCTGCAAACAAATTCAGCATCATTCACTGACACTTTAACTACAGCTACAATCACAAGCTAGACCTTTATATACCTGTATGTCTTGCAATTTAAACATTTTAAAGACCAATGTTAGCGAAGAATCTTAAACATGAAAACGAAAAAAGTATACATGAAATTAACCTCAAATTACTGATTCGTTCAAAATCCCCGATTTTGGCCAACGATATCTTTATTATAAATAATTCTATGAATTTTGATTTTATTGTTTTGATGTCCAGTGTAGATGATCACTGAATCTTTTTGTCTTGAGTTCCTCTGTTCGTCCTAAATTGTTAAACAGTACTAGAAGAGCATTAGCATTTTCTCTCGTTGAGCTAGCATAACTGAAGTTTAAAACACGGACTAATTTGGCTTTATTTATAATATAGCTAGTACTGTGCAGGACTTTACAGGAGGAATATAGATTAAAATAACTTTATTTATACAGGATAGGTCTATCATTTCTAAACAGTTCTTCGTAGAGGTCCGGCAAAGTCATGTCTTACAGTCTTATTGTTGAAGTGTCATAATACTACAAGGAAAACTTAACTAATTAAAACTAGCTTTATTTATATTGGATATATTCTATAGTTGTATACTATTCTTCATCAAATTTCAATAAGCATGGTGCAAAGCATTAACAAGAACATCAAGTCTATATGTAAATATTTTTAAACATAGCAAGGACAATAATCCATTTTGTTATAAATTATTTGTGGAAGTTTCAAGTAAATGCGTTTCAAATCACCAAGCAGCTGTTTTAATGTTCTTTGTGTCTGCTTTGGATAATTCTATGAGTTCCTATTTTTTTCTTTTTCAGGTCCAGTTAAGATCATTTAGTTCTAAGCTGTTATTTCTATAGGACCACGAAGGATTGTCTCTACTACAGGATAAACCAATTTAACTAAATTGACTTGTACTTTATAGGATAACTCTACGAGTTCTAAACGTCCTAGACGTCCAGTAATGAGGTCTTGCTACAGGAGCACACTAACTTTATTAATTTTTATTCTGGCTTGCTTTGTCATTTATATATGTTGTTCCTAGAGGTCGAGTAAGGATAATCTCTTTTTGATCTAATTCTAAACTGTGCCTATATTACAAGGCTATATTTGTCGTATTTAACAACGTTATACAACCAAATTTTGAAAAATGCTCATTCTAGATGATAATACTACTCTTTCTTACCTAAGTCTAAAAATTTAGTCAGCATGAAATATGGCTTTAATGTGCGTTTGTGTGCTTACTTTTATGACAATTTGAAATATAAGTGTTTTTGAATATTTTATTTAACACAAAATTGACATATGAGACGGTCAAATTAATAGAACATAATAGCGGAAAGTAATGAATTTTTTCTGCACGCGCATAATTTATGAGACAAATTTTGTCCTAACTTTGACTTCGTAAAACAAAAACATTAATGTAATATCTGTCGGTTAAATATTTGGCATTTTAACCGCCTATGCAGAGGAGATCAAAAATAAAAAGCAGATGAAAGACAGTTTGCGAACAATTAATGGAAAACATCTTCTTGCATTAGCTATGAAGATATATCAAACATTGTGTCACAATATACAGACCCATGCATTATGACATCTCAATATAGATTTATGTATTATGACGTCACAACATGGACTTGCGCCTCAAGCAATGATGCGCCCAAGAAATGTTGATTTTTAGTACTCATCGCCTGGAAAATTGGGTTGGGGCACATATTAGAATCCATTCAATGAGGCCCTTGTTAAGCACTTGCAACAAGCCTTTACTGTCGCTTGATACGGCCGACTATTTTGCGTTTAACGGCCAAAGGAACCCAATTTTTCTATTCTTTTTTAGTTATCGTGTTTCTCACTCTTCCGCAAGCGGATTTCTTGAAAGGATTTTGTGCAATTTATAAGGTATTCGTAGCACCTACAGTTTTAATGTCCTTATTCAAGATGCGAAATGAGGTAGCCGATACACTTTTCAAAACTATGAGAATTGAAGATTTGCGCCTGATATTCTATATAATTGTTCTTTCAAAGGACAAACACAATGATATATAAGACAGGACCTGAGTAATTGAAAAATTTAAACTGGCAACTAATTCTATGACAACAGTGACGTCTCAAAAACAACAACGAAAACAAAGATTTATTTGTACTCAATAAAAATGCGCATGTTCACTGTGTAGGTTCTGGTCCGTTAATGGCCTTTTCTGGCCAATACAACTGCTTAACTTGCTGTTTCACCACTATTCTGCCCAGGCAACTGATAAAAATAAGGGGACACATTGCATTGCTGCACAATTTGAGGGGGTGCTTTTGGCCGGTTCTTTGTTTTGCGCTCACTAGGCACAGTTCCACCACTGGAATATATTTGTGAAGTAGTTAAAAGTTTAGCCTGGACAGCTACAAAGATAGATCGATAGATAGATACTTAAGCTTTATTATGCTGAAAATTAGGGGAATTAAAATGAACATTTGAACAGGATAATCTGAACATTTTGTTTTAGTGGTTATAACTAGTATTTTGGGGGTTGCACCCCCCCCCCCCAAATCACCGAAAAATCCATTTATACGCTAGACAAAAGAACATCCTTTAGGAAGAGTTGCAGATTTGGTGGTAGCCATTCATTCTCAATTCTTTTCTCGAATATATGCAAATTCGCCTCAAGAGGTGAGAAACATGTTGGCTTCAGCTACTTGGAAAATAAACGATGAGAAGGTAAAGAAGTCTTTAACTGCCGAAAGTCAGAATCATGTCCACTAAACAAAAAAATGCCAACAAGAGGGAGTCGTACACCAGGCCGGGATCGAAAGACGAGACAACAACGAGATACAGTCTTACATCGTCATAAGGGAAGTCCCTTTTAAAATTGCGCTCCAATCGCCGCATGTACAACAACACTTTCCGGAAGGACAAACACAAAAACAGCACTTCCCTCAGCAAGTACATTTGGAACTTGAAAGATAACAACATCAAATTTTCCATAAAATGAGAAATCATAAAACGATGTAAAGCTTACAACAGCAGCTCAAAGAAATGTAATTTATGTTTGGATGAAAAATTTCTCATCATTTGTCACCCACAGCTAGGTTGGGAGGTCTGTAATGGAGCTCTCATAAACGGCCTAAGGCCGAGAGAGGTTTTTGAGACCGAGGCAAAATATTTTTTTTCAGTTCGGACGGACCTAAACGGTAAATAACGGTTAAAAAATTACGGTTTTATTTTTTATTTGTGCTTGCTTAGTAAAAATAAAAAAAATCCAGTGTTGCGGTTAGGCTCAGCCTGTTCACAGACCTATCTCTAAAAGAGTAAGGTCTGTTAAGACTGGCCGAGAGAAGAATTAGAGCGAAATGAAGTTAAAGATGCTAGCTCATTTTTCTAAGCTTACATTGCAAATATTTATTTCGAGTGCAATTATTTTTATGGATGTTTCACAAGAAAAATGAGCATGCTAACGTTTAAACCTAACAATTGTTGTGTTACATTATAATGTGCGGCATAAACTAAGTCTCCAAAACTGGAGATTTAATTAATGAGGACAAAAATTCTTCACAGACCTTAATCATTCTGATTTAGGTCTGTGCAAAGGCTAGGTCAAGCTTAGAGATCAGCTAGTTTGTTACTTTATATACTTTGTTCGGTTTTTTAATACTTTTGGTAAAGTATATATAATATGTGTGACTTATACGGCTTTGTTTGTAAAAAATTAATTTGATCTACCGGTTTTTTGTTGCTTCAAAATACAATTAAAGCTTGAATCAAAAGATATCTGTTGAAGTCAGTTTTTTGTCTTTAGAGTCGTTACAATATTTTGCACAGTTTTACACTGAAGTGCGACAATTTATAGTGGCTTCACTCTTTCGTTTGTTTAAAATACACTTTTGCATCACGGTCAAGATATCATAAAAAGCTACTCGCTGCTGTAGCCAATCAGATTGCAGGAATGTTTAAAAACATCACTAGGCATGCAGAAATAAAAAAATGGATCGGAGGTTTTTTCTCCAAAAAGTGATACTACTGAACGTTCAGGCAGTAAACTCTGTTTGTTACTCTGCATGCTTGCATGGTGGAGTTTGAAATTGCCCTGTTTCTGGTCAGATCGAACTGAATGATAAACTCATTTTCTGGACAAATATCTGGACAAAACACACATTTTAAGATGTTTACTGAAATATCCGAATGGCAAAAAAATCCTGCGTGGAAGAATTCTCAACCAAAATGTTTCAAAACCATATATTTTGCCAGAATTTGTACAGATTCATCGCGAAACATATTCATCGTGCGTGCCAAGATCAACACATCTTTTAGACTTTCATTTTTACTCTTAACAAAATCCACAAGGTTCTCCATTGAAAAATTCTAACCTGAAAATTTTGAGAAATTAGTCGTATATAGAGGTCAAATCAAAGCAGCAGCGATTTAAGTTTTGAATTCCGTCATTGCTTTTGTTGTGTTTCGTTAAATTTTTAACGTCGACTAAACTTAAACTTAAACTGTTCTAAGTGCAATAATGACACTGAAGGCGGCCAACCGTGTTGTGGCGACGGAAAATTTTATTCTCGGCAGTTTATATTTTTGTTTGAGAAGTCGAGTTGGTAAACAAGTCAATATAATTATGGACAAATTCAAACTTACATGTTTGAAATACTTGAATAGAGAAAATGCTAAATACAACAGTGTTTATTTGTTTGTTCTCATTCAAATTATAAACTATGTCCTTTCTTACAATTTAAACTAATTAAAGGGAAATGGCAATAAAAATTCTGCTTTTTAAGAAAGCATGCATTCCGCATCCGGCATATTCATATATATTTGTTGAATATGCTTACATGACGTCACAACATTATTTAGTATCTTAAGATCTTGAAAGAGTCTTCGGTGATTTTTATGAAAAGTCAAATAATTTTATCCATTTCAGGACGTTATTAAAGAAACGTCTCAAGCAAGCTCCAACCTGTATCTATAGTTGTAGAACATCAACAAAGCTGAGGCGTCATTTAATTTGATTTAATTCCTGAAAGAAAATTGGGCGATAGAATGCTTTGCTTTGATATATCTAATCGACTTGAGACAGTTGGAAAACTTTGAAGAACGTCTTGTTCAAGATCTTAATCTTTCTTCACAATAACACAAAAAAATTTTTGCTGCCATTTCCCTTTGACTACAAACTATAATTCTCAACCTATCAGAACATTACAGCAGCATTCAGGTCCATATGACTAGGACGTTTTAATTTACTTTGGAATAACAAGCACGAGGACATGAGTTTTCCACGGTTTCTTGATAATGCTTTCGTGCCCACTATTTCCAGGCTGTTTAATTTTATTGCATTACGGCCTTTTTTCTTTTATTAGGAGCTAAGTATATAAAGGCGATTTTCCTGGTTAAGTGAGTTAAAAACTGCATATAAGCACGGGCTTTAGGAACAATTCGGTTCGTCTATTGTGGTGTTTAATTTAAATCTATTTACCCTGTATATTACCTGAATGCACTGATCAAAATTCTTCAATATCTTGTTTTTAAGTAGTTGAAAAATACATCCCTCAAAATTGCCTTTATTCCAAAAATATGTAAATTTTTAGTGCGAATTTTGTAAATAAATACTTTTACTACCGCCATATTTATTTACATTAGAACCCAAGCTTTTAAACGGCGCACGAGGAATAATAATGTAATAATGAAAAAGCTTCGTTGTTAGCTTGAGGAATGTTATGACGTGACCGAAGACTTATTTTGGAATTTAAACAATAAAAGAAAATATTCTAGGGACACGTTTGTGTCATATACGGAAGTCGGGGACACGTTTGTGCCGTATATGGTAGTGTCGTTTCCTCTCGCTTTGAACGATTTTATAATCAGATAATTCTACCCTCTCATTAATCATGATTGTCACTAAATTATTATTCCTTATGCGCCACTTGAAAGCTCGGGTTCTAATGAAAATAAATAATAGACAAACCAAACAGACCTAAAGCCCGTGATGTAACGAAAGCGAGCCTTTGATCTGTACGCAGTATTCAAATCGCTTTTGGAACTCCATATGATAAGTGCTTTAGTTAATTTCCCGTTTCTCTGCATCCCTACTCGTGTATGTTTTGGAATTGTGAATTTATGTGCAAGACGGCAAGTGTTGCACATAAATACTCTTCTTGGTACTCAAAAAAGTCATCAACAATATTAAAAAATGCCAATGAGATCAACTTCTTGAGCACATCATAATAAGATTTATGATAACGCGAAAAGAAATTTTAGTTTGGAAATCAAACCGTGGTTTCATTAAACAAACTAATAGCAACGTTTGGATTGATTTTTAAGTTTGTAATAATAGACAACTATAGGTGTGTTATTTTCGACATAAGTCTCGATTAATTTTTTTGGGAAACAATGAACAATTATTTCTTCACGGTAACCATGCAGGTGTGAATGATATTTTGTTTTTTACTCTGGTCATGTTCATCCCATGTAATCTGATTTTGCATCTTGATATGATTCTATAGACTACAGTGACAAAATGTTGGGTCGTGAATGGAATTCAAACTAGCCTTACATTTTTTAAACATAACCAGAGCAGCGAACTAAACATGATAAATATATTTATGGGATTTTAAACTTCATTAACTATTTTTGCTAAACTATCAGTAAGGTTTTTATTTTTCTCGCCGTCGCCAGAAAATAGAAAACAAAGAAACACGTTCCTCAACAAGCTTTAAAAACACCTAACCATCACAGTACTTCATTTTGCCCCAGATATAATGTCTTGGTACAAGGCATCTAAAAATATATTCACCGTAAATAAAATAAAATACGGCTAGGGCGTTTATTGATTGATTTTGAGTAATTTGAAAGCGAGCATTTATTGAATAAAATACATGTACTCTTACGGAATTTTAAAGTTAGCAAGCAAATACTTCGAACAATTTGATTCTGATCTACAATCAACGTAATCAAAGTGAAATATTAAACAGCCCAGCACGTATTGTACCATAGAATGTGTGTTCTCAAATAAATTTTTATTTTTTTGCATAATAAAATCTATTTGACCAAAAAGGGATCAGACATTTATTTAAAATTCGGCTGCGTTGCTTTCTAAGAAATGTTGAGTTCACCGAGGTGTCTATTAGAGACCAGGTATTGGAAAAGGGTGCAGGGGTTTATTACATCATTTACGGTATGGCGCAAGTTCTTGTTAAAATTAGTTACCTTAAGAAGAAGTGTGAGCGAAGTGTCAATTTAAGTAAAGTACTTCCACTTCGGATGGGGTGAATTGGTAGCTCCCGCCAAGCAGGGACTTTGTGTTGGCTTGTCCGTAAATGTAACCATGTGGGAGGTTGTAGGTGGAACTAAAATTTGTGTAGGAGTTGATGTTTGATCCTGCGTCACTGGCAATGTATAAGTCATGACCTCTACCAAATATTGGTCCATGACTACTAAAACGATGAATTGCATGCTGATCATTCTCATCTTCCAGCGTAGACTTGAAAGGCGATAGACCATCGTTATTGCGTAGAGAGTATATGAAAGATCCTGGAGCACGTACATAACCATCTGTGAAAAATGTCAAAAAATTGATGGAAAGAATAAAATATATTTGATGTTAAAAATCGGCTACTGATTGTTTCATACATGTAGGCTTGCCTCAAGTTGATCGCTAATTGTGTGCACAAACAAAATCGCGCTTGAGAAGTGAGGGGGCGAGCGACTTGTGTCACCAGCAAGGTTTGAAACCTTTTTAAGTATTCTGGTGCGAAAACCAATAAAATTGTGCAGATGTTAACTATGTCAATCGAGTATACAAACCGGAGTAGCGCTGCAGATCAGATCACCCCAGATGAAGTGACAAAACGTTCAGTAATGCATGTAATTTAAACTTTGTCAATCTAGCCGCTTTGAGCCTTAAATTGTCGATTACATAATAAGGCTTCTTCCATTTTCAAATCCATCCCATCTAAAGTCGTATTTATGGTATTTTTCACAAAACAGCGTTAGGATTGCAGAATAATAATTAGAGAGGTTCAGATTTCGCTGCCAATAACTCTACCGCTTACTTAATCTATCTTTCAGCCAATCAGATGTGTTGTACCTACCCGATTAACCAATCAAATGGTGTGAAAATAGGGCGGTAGTGGTAGAGGAAGTAAATTCTGAACCTCTCTATTAGCTGAAAATGACGTCACTATTTTTACTTCGTTGACTTTGGCGCGCTTTTACAATTATCTAGATATATGTAAACAGGTTTTCTGTTTGTTCGTTATATATTACAGTCGACACGATGGAGCAAACAGATATGTTTCCAGTGTTTGCTGCACATTTATAATACGCTTATTTTTTCACTTGGACTGTGAACTTAGAATAACAAGCGATGTTGTGAGTAATGAAAATATGATATTTATCACTATTGTCTGAATTGCATGCTGGTCTGTGGCAAAAATAGTCATTGATTTGACACGTGTGTATGCTTACAAATAGCTTTGCTTTATTTGGAAAGTACTTCTAAAGATTAAAATTATAAGTTGCACGGAAGTTATCCGAAAAACAGAGTTGAATGCGTTAACGTATTTTGACTTTCACTTTTACTTTCACTTACACTAAATCGTTCGTTGTGATCATTTTTTAAAATCTGAACGATGACCTGAGATAGTACCAGAACCACTGATTTTTTCAAGAAACAGAGAAACAACTGCAATTACTGATTCCAACATTATGTAAAATTTGAAAAATTGTTTTTTATTTGTTGCACGTTACAGTCATAGTATATCACTTTATCCCAGTCTATTACTGACAGTCAAACAGCCAGTTTGGCACGCGCTTGAAAGAACGTCAAAATGCTGTTTTAATTTCAAACAAGGACAAATCTGCTTTGGCAGAACATGTTTCGAATCTAAAATCATAACCGGTAACAATCACTATAGACACTCTGCCTAAAAGTGTGGCGAATGACCTCATCTCTCGAGTATACAACTCGAAGTAGCGCTGCAGATGAGATCATCCCTGAAGAAGACACAAAACCGAAGTGACAAAACGTTCAATCGTGCATGTAATTCAAATGGGTTTTGTATTAACTTAAATATATCCAAAGCGCGAGCATAACATTATTATTACACATGGCTGCCGTGAAAAAAATCCTTCAAAATCTCGCCTGTAATATTTTTTTATTTCCAAGAAATCAAAAATAAAAAAATCTATACTAAATTATTTCCCGGCAATCTTGCTTTTGAAATAATACTGATTCAGGACACGTGTGACGCATGTGATGAGTTTGAAGAAATAAGTAGGAATGTATTCATTCATTATCTTCTGATTTTAAAGATGCTGTTCTGTGTTTCGATACTGCTTATAACAAAGGATGACCCCCAGGTGAAAATATTGTCCAAATTTTGTATCTTTCGAACTTTTTCTGAATTTAAAATCTGGTGTATATTCATTTATGGGCATAACAAACCAGTAAGTTCTAATTGTAAATAGAGCGTTTTTTATAAATTACGGACTTTGCAGCATTACGCACTTCAGAGACGTATATCTGAATTAAGAGCCCCGGGAAGGTGTAGCAACAGCTTAGTAGCTAGGCTTCTATCTACACTCCCTGGAGAGGACTGAAGCGTAGATAGTAGCATAAGTACTAGGCTGGTGTTGCAATTGTATACTTTCTCGCTTATTCTTAACAAACTAGACCTTTCTCTACACAATCACGGAAAAACTTTACAGTAACTTGGAAAAAATGAATAAAGATAAAAATAAATCATGTCTGTGATTGCCGACCATGTAGTTGCGATACTCAGATTATCAACACTTCTGTCGATAGGACCACTTGACAGTGCTAAAGAATAATGTGTAACAATGCACCTACAGTAAATGTAAATAATCATAAATTCAAACTCACCATTACCGGCCCATGTACCAGTACTATATCCCCCAAAAATAAGATTTTTCGAATCCTTGACAACTTTGACAATGACCAAAGTAGGTACTTTGCCATCACAATTACTGTGAAATGTTGAAGCTGCCCAACCGTCCCTGGTGGCTCGCCAACATGCTGCCCAATTTCCCGTCTCTGGCAACCATTCTCCCAATAGTTTTGTAAAGTTCAATTCCATCGGCTCAGACAAAAGTATTTGTGAATCAAAACTATAAACTAAATTAAATATTTAACAAAATTACATCTTACAAAAGCGTGTTTGATTTGGGAAATGCAAGACAAATTAGGTACTTTGCAGGGGGTTTTTTTCTAAAGTATGCATGGAAATAAATACAGTATTTAGCATTTTTGGGATTTTTATACAACTGAAACATCCGTCTCTCACTTCTTTTTGTTCTCAGGCTTTCTCAGAAAATACACCAGTTCCAGAGCCCTGCCGTCTAAGAGTATATCACCCTCCATCCCCCACACCAAAAAAATGCAAGAGCTGGGGTCGGAGGAGGCAACTTCGCTATACTGATCAAACTACACTGCGACCCACGATATTAGTCTAATAAGATATTTATGCCGTACGTATTCAAAATGAGCATTGCTATTCATTAAAACTCACGAACATCAAAACAAAGTTGTGAGAAGATCTTTACGATGGTGATATTTGGCGTTCGTCACATGACTGAAAATATATGGCGCTGTTCCATATTTCAGGTGGACCACGCTATTAGTTTTTAAAATTTGATAACACGATAAGACGTCGTTTTTAATTGGAAGTGGAAACGACATTCTTTAATCAAAAACAGCATAGGTAACAACAAGAGAATGTCTTAGTTAGAAAATAAACGAACTTGGTGTCATAGTTGAAGGATTTTACAAAGAATACGTGGAACGGCGGAAAAGAGGGATTCTAGACTTCTAAAATGGATAAGAATGGGAGGTATTAGGCGTTTGAAGGAGAACTATTCGTAAATTATCATGATCAACGTCTATCAACATTTTGAGAAAGTTTGCTTTGCCATATATCTTCAAAACTAGCAATGATGGATTCCTGGTAAACAATAATAATTCTAAAAGTACCTCCACTTGTATCGTGGAATAAACGTTTGGAATTGGATTGAGGCGAAAAAATGCTTGAGAGCACAACGGAAGTTTGTCCTTTTCACGGGCAGACGAAATCAGCATTATAAAGCTTGGAAAATGCATGCATGGGTTAGATTATCGATATTCAATGATGGTATGTGACAGGGGAGACTAAGGAGTCAACAAAACAGTGGTAAAGTAAACGAGTTCTGCTGGTAACAGCGGAAATAGGGATCAGAGGTCTCTTTTGCACATTTAGGCACATATGTTGGTTGCTAATAATACGGATCTAAATGATCGTTCTACCACTTCTTTGGCAGGTACCTAAAACCTTTCATCAGAAGTTCCTTTTCCCAGCATTAGGGCATTATCATGTTGATCTTGACTTGTCAGTCTTGTCTGTCTCGAGTTGTTGTGCTCTGAAGCATTTTTTTGCCTCAATCCTGTTCCAAACGTTTATTTCACGACACCAGTGGAGGTACTTTTAGAATTATTATTGCTAACCAGGAATCCATCATTGCTGGTTTTAAAGATATATGGCAAAGCAAACTTTCTCAAAATGTTGATAGACGTTGATCATGATATATTACGAACAGTTCTCCTTTAAACGCCTAATACCTCCCATTCTTATCCATTTTAGAAGTCCAGAATCCCTCTTTTCCGCCGTTCCACGAATTCTTTGAAAAATCCTTCAATTATGACACCAAGTTCGTTTATTTCTAACTAAAACATTCTCTTGTTGTTACCTATGCTGCTTTGGTTAAAGAATGTCGTTTCCACTTCCAATTAATTTAAAAACGACGTCTTATCGTGTTATCATATTTTTAAAACTAATAGCGTGGTCCACCTGAAATATGGAACAGCGCCATATATTTCCAGTCATGTGACTAACATCAAATATCAACATCGTAAAGATCTTCTCACAACTTTGTTTTGATGTTCGTAAGTTTTAATGAATAGCAATGCCCATTTTGAATACGTACGGCATAAATATCTTATAAAACTAATATTGTGGATCGCATTGTAATAAATACCTATTTTCGGTAAAGAGAGTAACAAATTTTTCGGGTTTGTTATGTCAACGAAGCGATCATTTAACGCTTTTAAACATACTTTGAAGCGTTAAAGTCTGAGAATGGCTTTTGAATGTTATGTACAAACGTTATCATGTTACGCGCGCAATTGTACGCAACGCATAATAGGAACAGATAAATGTACGAAAGTACTGTTTCCGATAGACCTGAGGCTCTAAATTATCTCTCTGCGCTAACCATTGTGGTGCATCATAATGTTTGAATTCCAGTTACACATTGCTGTGCACACTGTACATGCTATACTCTCAAAACAAAATGAGCCTCATACGGATATGTCTGTTTCAAGTAGATGAAATTGTTAAACAGAACCTCGCAAGTCAAGTCGAATGAAATCCGATACATTTAAAATGCAGCATATACTACAGTATATATGTCATCCATAGGTTTAGAAAGATATCCTTACAGTGCATGCAGGTAAAAAACATTATCATTGGTTATCTAGGTTATACATTGAATAAAACCTACACGAAAAAGACCATTGTTTTACAGTATAAAACTTAATATCCTGACAGAATGTACAACTGGTGTATATGTTGCCTATCTTCTACTCTTAAATAGAAAATAATTAAAGTTCTAAATTAACTCAACAGCACAGATACAAGAATTTGTCACTCAATAAATTAGTGGATGCAAGACTTAGTACAGTATATTTAGTGTGCTGGATAAGGTTGCAATGTTGTTAACATCCGTGGTGCTTTCTGCACACATTAACTACACAATTTTCTATTTAAAAATGAGTTGATTGTGCAGTTTTGTTTAAGTTTACTTTTGACATAAAAAGATTAAAGACCGAACTAGAAGGTGATTTTTTTTGGCTGCGAAAAAAAAGCAAAAATCGTGAATCGTGCCGCCAGTCTTCCAGTGAGAATCAACATCCTTACTTTAGAGTATAGAATCACAATAGGCTTTTTTGTATTGAAAAAGTATTGAAACCAAAACAAAGAAACTCAAACATCACAAGACATCGTATGTGTGTAAAAACATTTCTCTGAAATTTAGGGGTACGTGCCTTCGTTTAATGCTTAAGATCGCGCTTGGTCAATGGTAATTAATGAGGATAAGGGATAAGTTTCATGAAGTTGTTGTCAGGTCCGCCATGTTTTCATATCTATCTGATTGACTGAAGAAGTCAAGTATAGGAGCCTCTCCTCCAGAAATTGTATAGCTCAGTGATTGCAATCTACATATATTTTTAGTAACTTACCACCGACGCAACAAGCGACTGCAGTTTTAAAGTTTTCACTCACTCCTATTTTCAGAAATGGTAATGTCGTTCGAATTTCAACTATGGTTTGCAGAGCCGTAGCTAGAACGTTAATAGGGGGTGTTTATTCATAAATTCATGTTCTGCCCAACTACATAGTTTCTTTTCAAATTGATAAATTTGAATTTGATTTCAAAAGAAACTACTCGGGCAGAACATGAATATATGAATAAACACCCCCTCCCCCCATATTAGCGTTCTAGCTATGACCGTGATGGATGTCGTATCGAAATATATCTCTGGTTTAGTATTAATGTCATGTATAATGTTCCTACCTTTCGAGGTTTCGAACGATACACGTATCATGCAGCTGTAAAAATAGTGTACAAGCGAAGGTATCGGAACTACACTTTCAGCCACGTTCTGTCTTCGAATTTTATTCAGTATATTATATTCAAAATCCAATCTCAAATATCTTGAAAATTCCAAGAAATTCAGTCTCAGCATATCACAACGGAATCTGTATAGTATATCTATGGTCACATTTGCAATTTTTTTGCTGAAAAGTCTATTTATTTCAACCAAGTTGAATAAATTTTACTCTACCTACTGTACCAAATTCACAAAGATCTCCACTGTATCCGAGTGCACATTCACACCTGTAAGGATCTGAGCCTGGTCCATCTTTGAGATCAATGATTGTCTTCCCACCTTTTTTACAGTTCTTCATTTTATGACATGGTATCTACATGTGTAGTAATGTGATATACAGCTATAGAATTTAGGACGTGCATTATTTCAGACACTTTTGAGCTGTTAAAAGTTTAAACATTAGATTTGTATAGGGCGAAATGCAAGAACAAGACTGTATCTATGGAGTTCATGGAATAGTGTATCTAGCGAATTCATGAAATAAATTTGAACGGAAGAAAGTCGCCCATCTTTACCAATTAAGTGTGATAGCAAACAAAACTAAGATTTAATTGCATTGAAATGCATGAATTTTTGTACCTTTCGTGATCCGACTGAATGGTAAAAAATCCATCCTTTGTCATTAGCGTTGCAGTTGTAAAAGTTGTGGCTAAGAGTGCTTGTCAGCTGGCAGTTTCTTTCCTGTTGTTTTGATTTAAAGTTATATCCTGCACAAAACGGATCTTGTGCGCATTTCATCGCGCATTCAAGCGGAAAAGCAAACGTTGTTTCAGATGACACATTTTCAATCAAAGGGCAAACATCTAAAACACAAGTATGCATCGTGTAGTTAAACATTTCAAAATCTACAAATACGTTACAAACGTGATGCGAATCCCTTAACAATAACATGAAATTTGGTAAACTCCTGACCAAAGTACAAAAGGAACGAGACATGAATCTATAGCCGGTAAATCCCACTGCTATGCTTGCTTATCACCTTTGAAAGTGACGACTTAATCCGTTCACAAAACGTGAAAGCTTTAAATTTGACGTCATTGTAGCAGCTAAAATCGACATACATTAAACTCTTGTTTCAACGGGCACCTTGGGGACTGTGATTTAGTGTAATAGTGAGAGTCCGAGGCAGTAGCTGGGTGCGAACGAAATCTCTTTTTAAATAGTCATCATTAGCACTATATGTATCATTAGCAATGTCAAATAAGATCCAGCTTATGGATAAAAAATCGTACTTAATCATATATTTACAGTCTGTTGCCACTTGCATGCTTTATTAATTCCTACATTTACAGTTACCTGCACTAATGACATAGGGTCGCCTTTTCCTGATAATGCCCGTGTTGTGGCTAGTAGATTACCCCCCCCCCCCCATCCAGCGGAAATTTCCCGCCAAATGACGTCAGCAGTTATTTTGCCGCGAAATGTCATAAGGGTACTGTTGAATGACGTCACCGCGCGTGGTCAGCACGTGAACAGCACATGCACAGTGAATTGACGTCATAACACGTGGACAGTTTATTATTGTCATGGCGCGTGAACAACACGTGGACAACAAACGCACATGGGATTGATGTTGTAATCAGCACGTGAACAGTACAAATTTGGTCTCGAGGGTGATCCCAAGCACGGCATGTGTATCAGAAAAGAGAGAAATGCAGTATAGGTTTAAAAAATATTTATTTCAACTTTTAAGTTTTACAGACTAGTGATTATATTTCAATTGATATAAACATATGAGATAATCTATGAGATTTTTAAAAGTAAAAGTTTTTTCGATACTAGTGGATAGAATATGTAAAGTTAAGTATGATAGTTTAAAAGTTTGTTCAAAAATGTTCCGACATTTTGTTGGTGGTTCTTCGTACTTGAGGATTTTAAATGCTTCCACGATTAGGAACCAGATATGTTCTTTCCCGATATGCGATTTTGCTTCTTCGCAACAGTCCCACCAACTACATAATTCCCCAGTGTTTGTGTGTTTTCGTTCAATTTCTTTAATTTTTTTTTGTGATCAATTCTACAGTTATCGCAGCAGTCAGTTCCTTTCGAGTAAATTGTTCTTCGAGGTTAAAAATGTTATCAGAATACATCTGCTTAAAGAAATGTGCCATTCTAGCTAGTGTCCGTACGGCTTGGAGAGCAAGTGTATTGTGATAGAGTATATTGCAATACATGTTTTGAGTCAGTAGAGCGTTACGCGTAGGAGTGAAGGTTAGGTATTTTTAGAGCGTACGTTCGCTATGCTGCTGTTTAGACATTGTCTTGCAGGGTGCCGGATATTGTAAGAGCGAACGTACGCTATTGTACAAGCGCAGTAGGTACACTATGCTAATGCTTAGATGCCTTGCTCAATGATGTTGCTAATTTCTTACTATTTACATTGGCAAAAATTAACACACAGATTAACGATTGGAAAATTTATTTCTTAAAAATATAGAATATACAGTATAATACAAATTGAGCATAGCGCATGTTAATGAAGAATTAAATGCAATATAGGTTTAAAAAATATATATTTCTTTGGAGCATTACAAGAAGCTACATAGAGGGAATTAGTGTTTATATTTTAGTTTATAAATACATAAAAGATAATCGATTACATGTTTAAAAGTGTTCGTTTTTTCGATATTCGAGGAAAGCGTATGTGGGCTTAGAGTATGTAGTACAATCCGTTGTATTTTTCTTTCAATCAACTCAACAGTTATCGCTGCTGTCAATTCGTCTCGTGTAAACTGTTCGAAATGTCATCAGAATATATCTGCTTACAAAGATGTGCCATTTCAGATAGATAGTTTAAGCAAGAGCTGTTTAGTCCGTACGGCTTGGGGAGCAAGTGTATTATGATAGAGTATATTGCAATACATGTATTGAGTCAATAGTGTGAAGTATTTTTAGAGCGAACGTTTGGCTTGCAAGTGTGTTTAGATGTTGTTCTACAGGTGCTTGACATTGGAAGAGCATACGTACGGCTTGCAAATGTGTTCAGATATTGTTGAAGCGCAGTAGGTACGCTGTGCTGATATGTTTTGGCAACCCATATGAAATCATTCAACCATACCGTGTGTTGATTTTAGTATGTTCAACAATATCTAACATTAGGTTAACAAATGACTTCCGTAACGGTTTCTACAATCTTTCCGAAGGACGCCGGGACTTCATTGCGGGACTCTTTTTAGGTGTCCCGCTTCAAGGGGCTCTCTCATGGGACACGCGGGACACTCTACGGGACTCCTTTTGAGCGTCCCGATGCGCTTTAGATGCACTGGAAATTCTGGAAGGCGTTGCTAAAGCATTTACTTTTATAATTACGGGACGTCGGGACTTTATTACGGGACTCTTTATAGGTGTCTCGCTCAACGGGACTCTTTTAAGGGACTCCTGGACTCTCTTACGGAACACTTTTTAGGCGTCCCGATGTCCCGTTTTAAGCAATCGATTACCTGAATTTAATGCGACACTTTTTTGGCGTCCATTACTAAGGGACTGGTGCAGGGGGTATTAATTAAACTCAAACATTGATCAAACCATTTACCTGTTTCAATTGTTTTATTTGAACATATGTACTATTAACGATAATGTCAATGTAATTCATTTCTCGATTCATAAGATATGCAAGCGTTGTCTTGATCATCATCCTCTTCGTCAGGGAAGTGCTGTCTGTCTTCTAACATACGTTCCAAGAGAAATTTTCTCTTCCTAACAGCTGCGGCCAGGGCTTCGTCGGGATCAAACTCACCTTCGTCAACGAATGCATCTTTGGTTTTCATTATTTTTCTATGCACAGGATCTCTTTTCATTTCAGACATCCATTCCAGGCGAACTAAATAGATATTTCCCAACTCCTTTCGAAGTTCTGGTAAAATTTCTGAAAAGGCTCGCTTCTTTGCGTCAATTTCACTAAATCCATTATTTTCAAAACTTTGTACAAGTTCATTGTGCTTTGTACGAAGTTCCGCTGCAGCTTCGTGTATTAGTACTCCCCAGGGATCGGCCTCCTCGTCTGAGTCGTTCATCTCTTCGGGACTTTCGCCTTCGTCTGATGAACTGAAAATATCTTCACTGGATACTGTTGACGTTTCGTCGTCGGATTCACTTCGCATCCTTTTAGGGCTCGGCACTTCTTCTTCAGACTCTTCATCATGTGATACTGTTGACATACCGTCATTCCACCAGTCATCCCGCATTCTTTTTCGACTCGACATGTCTTCTGACAGATTTTGATCACCAAGTGGCTTGACCTTAGAGAGATAATATCGTCTCGTTTCCCCTGAGAGTTGATGAATATCTGCTAGATGGTTCGATAACTTTACGAGATTCCTTTTTCCGCAAATGGGACAATCTTTACGCCTTCGTGGCATGCTACTAACTGCGTTTGAGGACTAGTTGCACCTTCTTAAAAAGTGTCTCGTAAGAGAGTCCCGGAGTCCCTTAAAAGAGTCCCGTTGAGCGGGACACCCATAAAGAGCCCCGCAATAAAGTCCCGATGTCCCGTTTTACTAATTAGAGAGTTTACGATCTGCGACGAGGCGACTCCACGACGCAGTTCCAAAACAAGCAAATTTGTTCGAGCTGTGAGTGGTTTATGGTCCCAGAGGAATTCTCAACGGCGTTGTCGTTCTCAACACGACATTAAACTAAGGATTATCGCGTTCTTAGAGCAACGTGGAAGCCATTTGTGATTTTCAGAGCCGTTTAATTAAAGGCTCCAAAATTCAGCAACAATCGCATTTCTAAGGGTCAAACGTTACAGTGCTTAAGATTATTTGAAGTAGCATTGAAATATTATTATATCAAAATGCTAAGCGCTTTTTTTTAAAGCTAGAAATTCACATTGCGTTGTTGAGCAAGTCGCGTTGTGAATCGTAAACTCTCTAATGCTTTAGCAACACCCTCCAGAATTTCCAGTGCATCTTTCGATTGCTTAAAACGGGACATCGGGACTTTATTGCGGGACTCTTTATAGGTGTCCCGCTCAACGGGACTCTTTTAAGGGACTCCGGGACTCTCTTACGAGACACTTTTTAAGAAGGTGCAACTAGTCCTCAAACGCAGTTAGTAGCATGCCACGAAGGCGTAAAGATTGTCCCATTTGCGGAAAAAGGAATCTCGTAAAGTTATCGAACCATCTAGCAGATATTCATCAACTCTCAGGGGAAACGAGACGATATTATCTCTCTAAGGTCAAGCCACTTGGTGATCAAAATCTGTCAGAAGACATGTCGAGTCGAAAAAGAATGCGGGATGACTGGTGGAATGACGGTATGTCAACAGTATCACATGATGAAGAGTCTGAAGAAGAAGTGCCGAGCCCTAAAAGGATGCGAAGTGAATCCGACGACGAAACGTCAACAGTATCCAGTGAAGATATTTTCAGTTCATCAGACGAAGGCGAAAGTCCCGAAGAGATGAACGACTCAGACGAGGAGGCCGATCCCTGGGGAGTACTAATACACGAAGCTGCAGCGGAACTTCGTACAAAGCACAATGAACTTGTACAAAGTTTTGAAAATAATGGATTTAGTGAAATTGACGCAAAGAAGCGAGCCTTTTCAGAAATTTTACCAGAACTTCGAAAGGAGTTGGGAAATATCTATTTAGTTCGCCTGGAATGGATGTCTGAAATGAAAAGAGATCCTGTGCATAGAAAAATAATGAAAACCAAAGATGCATTCGTTGACGAAGGTGAGTTTGATCCCGACGAAGCCCTGGCCGCAGCTGTTAGGAAGAGAAAATTTCTCTTGGAACGTATGTTAGAAGACAGACAGCACTTCCCTGACGAAGAGGATGATGATCAAGACAACGCTTGCATATCTTATGAATCGAGAAATGAATTACATTGACATTATCGTTAATAGTACATATGTTCAAATAAAACAATTGAAACAGGTAAATGGTTTGATCAATGTTTGAGTTTAATTAATACCCCCTGCACCAGTCCCTTAGTAATGGACGCCAAAAAAGTGTCGCATTAAATTCAGGTAATCGATTGCTTAAAACGGGACATCGGGACGCCTAAAAAGTGTTCCGTAAGAGAGTCCAGGAGTCCCTTAAAAGAGTCCCGTTGAGCGAGACACCTATAAAGAGTCCCGTAATAAAGTCCCGACGTCCCGTAATTATAAAAGTAAATGCTTTAGCAACGCCTTCCAGAATTTCCAGTGCATCTAAAGCGCATCGGGACGCTCAAAAGGAGTCCCGTAGAGTGTCCCGCGTGTCCCATGAGAGAGCCCCTTGAAGCGGGACACCTAAAAAGAGTCCCGCAATGAAGTCCCGGCGTCCTTCGGAAAGATTGTAGAAACCGTTACGGAAGTCATTTGTTAACCTAATGTTAGATATTGTTGAACATACTAAAATCAACACACGGTATGGTTGAATGATTTCATATGGGTTGCCAAAACATATCAGCACAGCGTACCTACTGCGCTTCAACAATATCTGAACACATTTGCAAGCCGTACGTATGCTCTTCCAATGTCAAGCACCTGTAGAACAACATCTAAACACACTTGCAAGCCAAACGTTCGCTCTAAAAATACTTCACACTATTGACTCAATACATGTATTGCAATATACTCTATCATAATACACTTGCTCCCCAAGCCGTACGGACTAAACAGCTCTTGCTTAAACTATCTATCTGAAATGGCACATCTTTGTAAGCAGATATATTCTGATGACATTTCGAACAGTTTACACGAGACGAATTGACAGCAGCGATAACTGTTGAGTTGATTGAAAGAAAAATACAACGGATTGTACTACATACTCTAAGCCCACATACGCTTTCCTCGAATATCGAAAAAACGAACACTTTTAAACATGTAATCGATTATCTTTTATGTATTTATAAACTAAAATATAAACACTAATTCCCTCTATGTAGCTTCTTGTAATGCTCCAAAGAAATATATATTTTTTAAACCTATATTGCATTTAATTCTTCATTAACATGCGCTATGCTCAATTTGTATTATACTGTATATTCTATATTTTTAAGAAATAAATTTTCCAATCGTTAATCTGTGTGTTAATTTTTGCCAATGTAAATAGTAAGAAATTAGCAACATCATTGAGCAAGGCATCTGAGCATTAGCATAGTGTACCTACTGCGCTTGTACAATAGCGTACGTTCGCTCTTACAATATCCGGCACCCTGCAAGACAATGTCTAAACAGCAGCATAGCGAACGTACGCTCTAAAAATACCTAACCTTCACTCCTACGCGTAACGCTCTACTGACTCAAAACATGTATTGCAATATACTCTATCACAATACACTTGTTCTCCAAGCTGTACGGACACTAGCTACAATGGCACATTTCTTTAAGCAGATGTATTCTGATAACATTTTTAACCTCGAATAACAATTTACTCCAAAGGAACTGACTGCTGCGATCACTGTAGAATTGATCGCAAAAAAAAATTAAAGAAATTGAACGAAAACACACAAACACTGGGGAATTATGTAGTTGGTGGAACTGTTGCGAAGAAGCAAAATCGCATATCGGGAAAGAACATATCTGGTTCCTAATCGTGGAAGCATTTAAAATCCTCAAGTACGAAGAACCACCAACAAAATGTCGGAACATTTTTGAACAAACTTTTAAACTATCATACTTAACTTTACATATTCTATCCACTAGTATCGAAAAAACTTTTACTTTTAAAAATCTCATAGATTATCTCATATGTTTATATCAATTGAAATATAATCACTAGTTTGTAAAACTTAAAAGTTGAAATAAATACTTTTTAAACCTATACTGCATTTCTCTCTTTTCTGATACACATGCCGTGCTTGGGATCACCCTCGAGACCAAATTTGTACTGTTCACGTGCTGATCACAACATCAATCCCATGTGCGTGTGTTTTCCACGTGTTGTTCACGCGCCATGACAATAATAAACTGTTCACGTGCTGACCACGCGCGGTGACGTCATTCAACAGTACCCTTATGACATTTCGCGGCAAAATAACTGCTGACGTCATTTGGCGGGAAATTTCCGCTGGATGGGGGGGGGGGGGTAATCTACTGTGGCTCATGGTGATTGACTTGAAATTCATGAAACTGCACGTAATTGTAACTGACCTTAGCTGTGCTTCTTTAAGAGAATTAGAAATAGCCTTCGGAACAATAAAAATTGTGCATGACAGGCTAAGAAAATTTTATTATCATTATACAGTACTAGTGCGGAGTTCTTGTGTTGAATGTGGTATGTGCTTTCTGAATACCTGAATAAAAAATTCCAAAATTTGGCCTACGTGTGCAAATTGTATGCGCGCATAATATTTTTGTCTTGAAATAGAGTATATTCCGAATTTTCTAATATTGGTTTGTTGTTATAATATCGCTAGTTTTAAGGTTGAAAACTAGTGACTAGGCTTTTTATAGTGTAAGCTACTCAATCATGTATGGTATTCAACAATTCAAACGAAATCAAACAATCTTATGTGCACAAAAATCGTGAATCTTGAATGCTTACAAAGACTGCTGCACGTGCTTAAGGCTTGTTTTCTTCGAAAAAATCTCAGAAAAGTTTAATTTGTGGACCTGGTATAAAGCTGTTTTAGGTAAGATTTACTGCAAATAATGTTTCCTTATAGCTAGGTTACGCAAGGCAAATGCAATAGCACTTATGCGAGTTTTCCCTAAAGCTACTGTCCTCACCACCAAGTCTCACTTTCATGTAAAGAGAACGTACGCGTCAATACGAGACTTGGTGGTGAGGACAATAACCTCAGGGAAAACCCGCATAAGCGTTATTGACTTACTTACAATCATAATGCTATTTGAAGTTTTTAACTCCGATTCACATTATCCTTTACTACCCTCATGCATTAAAACTATCTTTAAGAGCAGAATTACAAAAGAAATTGAAGATTTGGCAGGGGATCCTGTGAACCGTACACGTTAACAACGCTATGAAAAAGAAATGTCACAGCCGGGATTCGAACCGCGTGCATGACAATGCCTGTATAACGAACGCAAGATCGCGCCACTACACTATCGAAGTCCGCTTGAAATTTGCTGTTTAACAAATGAATATTTAACCTAGTAGAGCAAAAGTACTGTTAATAGATGCCATCGAAGGCCAATCAGGCTTTCGTCCGTCTACGGTTTCAAAGTTAACGTACCTGAAGCCTATAGTTATCTACTCAATCATCAGAATGCAATACAAAATTATCAGAATTATATAAAGATGTCAAAGAGGCATGCACGCTGAATCGTTATTTCTCAATAAGATTGCTGTTGTTTTTAACTTCACTTGTGATGGAACATTTCGCTATGCCGTTCTCGTATTTTCAGGTCGGGGAGCATGCTCGCGTATAGCAATGTTGTCAACACAAGTTTGCATTTCAATTCTTGAACATGTCAAAAGTGTTCAAACGTTGTTGTGGATTAAATATAAATAAAAGTGAACCTAGCAAAAAGAATATAAAGGCATTCTAAATAACAAAAAGGTATAGAAAATATAATGAGAGTACCTTTGTGCAGCGCATGAAATGCAAGTGACGACATGCTCGTGGAATCCCCAGGTCTGCAGTAGTCGTCTGATTCCATTTTTATTGCGTCAGGTAGTAAAATTAGGAACAAAAATTTCACTGATGAGAATACCGTCTTGAATGTACGTCTCATCTTTTAGTTTGAATTGTAATTTCCAGGCCTAGTCAGGTTTTTATTGCGTCTCCAATCTCGTCTCTAGAACTGAAATGAAAGGAAAATTTCAGGGCGTTATATAGACCACGGCCGGAAGTTCGCTAACCTTATTTTTTTGCCATAGTGTAAGAAGATAATTTACCCTGACATGAGGGGAAATAACTCACTAAAGTGCCTACTTGCTGCGGAAATTGAAAGCGTTCAAATATTTGTGTGCTATTTTTACTAATTACTAACTGGAAATGTAAATTATTTATCCGTTTTTACTGAATCAATAGATTCATAACAAAATTGTCGTGTCGTTTAAGCGCAATGCAGTTTTCGTTTTAAGTTTGCCTCCATTTTTGTACGCGTTGTGATTTATTTACATTAACTATTTACATTCGATCATTTCTGACCTGCATTTTAAGGGGGTGTTTTGTTCGACCGCATACGAAAATCTAAACTAAACTTAACTTTATTTATGCTGGAAAGCTTTATTTATACTTTATTTCCTCGTAATCTGAATATGAATATTAATGCCCAGCAAGTAATTCTAAATGCATACATATCAAACAATTCAATTATTCGGACTTGCTCCTAAAGGCGCATTCATTGGCAGAGCAAGGATATCGGCTGTAGATTACATTGGAAAAATTGGTATGTACATTTAGTACCTTTTGGTGGTGCAGGGAGTTTTATTGTGATACGAACATGGAGGACGAAGACAACGAAATTATAACAGAAGTTCAAAACACGAAAGACACGCAAGTGGATTCAACACTTATTATTTCGGATATAAAGAAGAGAAAAACCCCGGAAAATCGTTACTTACACGTTTGTTAACGCATCTGGTTAGTTTGCTTTCGGTACCAAAGGAAATTAATTTGAGCATAATCGACATCAAGTTTATGAGTTACTACCACAAATCGATGAACAACAAGTTGCACTCTAAAAAAAGGTGTGTTAATTTAACACACCTTTTTGTCCAAATTTTAACACATTTTAAGGTGGGTTTTAAAACACGCCTTAAGGTGTGTTTAACACACCCTAAGTTGGGTTTTACAACACACCTTAAGGTGTGTTTAACACACGTTAAGGAGTGTTAAACACACCTTTAGGTGTGTTACAAAACGCGCCTTAAGGTGTGTTTTCTGCCTGTCCAAATTTTAACACACCTTAAGGTGGGTTTTGTATAAAGGTGGGTTTTGTATAAAGGTGTGTTTTCTAGCACACCTTGGTGCGTTTTCAAACACACCTTGGTGGGTGTGTAATATAACACACCAATAGACATGCTTTTTTACACACCTTTTGAAAAGCACATGATTCAGTTTTACCTGAAGCAAACACACTATATATAGTTATATGAGTACAGATACATGAACTTGTTGAGAATGTATTATCCTTTAACTGATAAATTCATAAATGACACTTTTAATTTCCATTGTATCAGACTAATAACACAAGTTACAGAATATACACAGCACATGCAGTTAGGGAATATATAATAATCACTCAGTCATCAACCTCACTGCAGTTCAAAACAATTTCATTAAAAATAAACAGCACCACAATCATGCTGTGAGGGTAGGACTTGGCAAAGACATATAATACTGAGATCATATCTATCAGAGTACTGACAAGGCCAGTTTTCATACAGTTAGATGCATCTGAGTTTAAGTTTATTTTCTAACAAAAAAGTAATTGGTTAAAACAGCCAAGGAATAAATGGTCCACAAAGTAAATTTTTTTGTTGTTGTTGCTCTAAATAGTTGTTTTTGGCTGTTTTAACCAACAAATTTATGAATAATTCAACCAATTAGTTTTCTGGTTGTGTCACAGACATGTACATCAACCATTCAATGGTCTTGGGTACAGTTAGTATGTTTATTACATATGTCAATAGGTAATCACTACATAATTACTAATTAGTGCAGAGTTCAAAATTTTCATTGCCACACATTTTCAAATAGCATGTTCGAATGCTGTTAAACTGCTTACTGGAGTTACTGGTTTGGAATCCCATATTTTCCAAGGCTGAACCATCAATCAAAATATCTTGCATCTAATTGTTGAAGCCTTGCAGCACTTGATTCAACTCTTTTAAACCAAGCCTTGCAGCACTTGATTCAACTCTTTTAAACCAAGCCTTGTATCATTTGCTTTGACTTCGCATGCAAGTTTACCCAAAGCTGTTTCCAGGCAGTTAAATGCATGCAATCCAAATTTTGTAGGTCTATAATAAGATAAGTCATAGATTAAGATAAGTATTATATCTTACATAACAAGGTATAACTTAGGCATTCAATTCAATAATACTGTACATGAGGTTATCATAAATCACCCTTCCATGCAAAATATTCTATTATTTGATTTGACAAAAAAACAATGCATTAAAGAAGTATCAGCACTCTTCCTAGCACATTTATCAGAAATGAATAATAAAATAGCAAAGTTTATAATTTTACATTTAATTCAACAGATTTACTAGTAGCACTTTTTCATTGATGAATGGAATTGTTTGGTGACAAGCAAATTGACATTATAAAATCAAGTACTGTGTAATGAAAGACACTAAGTGTGGAAAAAACATTATGACATAAAGGTTTACTGTTCAACACAAGATGCTCTGCCTCTGAAAGAGCAGTGAGGCTAATTCATGGTAAATTAGGGCAAATTGATATGTAATTTTAGACATTTGCACCTTCCCCCCTAAAACTGATTTAATTTCCTTTACCAACATTTCAATGTCACACAATATTTTATCATTATCATGAATTAAACACTATTTCTTTCCTCCCAGTTATACAGCAAGTTTGATCAGAGGGGCAGGAAGTCTTTATTTGAACGACACAAATCTAAGCAGTATGGTGTCAAACATGTTCAGTGTTAAGGGTTCTTCAGTACCGGTAATAGGATGTTGACAGTAGGCCAATTAGTATCTTTGACTTTACACATCACAGCGCTTACAAGCATTTATGCTTGTAATAATAGGTGATATAAGGTTAAGGATGTAATTCTAATATTTTGTTGAGAAGCATTCCAATAGTTGGCCACATTAAAGCCAAGTCATCATTGCAACCAAAATATTTTACTGCCATTAAAAACTATAAACCCAGAGTAGACTTTTACATGACTATTAATGTAGTTTCAACTGGATAGCCAAAAACTTTTTTACTGAAGCATATTAATGCAGCATAACAAATCTTACAATGAAACAGTTTGAGCACTAATGAAATTGTTTGAACTATGAAAGTTTTAAGTACTTAAGTAAATAAATGTTAAAAACTCAACAATGTAGAAAGTGGTTAAAGGCCATTAAATTTGCCTGCTTAGATGATCAGTCACCATTAAGTCAGGCTTCAAGCCTTTATGACCACATCATATGATCATAACATGACCCCATCAGGCAATCAAGGCAAGAGACACTATTAAAACCTTGCCAGTCCAAAAAAACAGGTTAACAGAATTGAGCTAAATGCTATGCATCAAGGAAAATAAAGAAAATGAATTTAAATCTATTTATTTCCAAATACTATCGCGCGAAATTCAAATTTTAAATGCAACACGATTCTATTAAAATTATAAACGATGGGAGGAAGTAAACATTACACGTTAAATTTGCTTTATACATACAAAAATCAAAACAATAAGCTTACCTGACTTTTACACCTTCCTTTGTGATGTATTGGGAGTTATTTCTTTGACAATATTGGTTAAAATACTGTTTCTTTTGCTATAAACATCACCATTTATAATACAACGTGCAAAAATATGGAGTCAAGTGTGAAGATTCCCGGTGAGCTTTGCGCGCGTAGTACTACCACTGATCTCTAGAAACAACTGGATAAAAACCTACTTGCCCGCGGAACGAAAAATGAAATAGTTTACATTTTTATCGAGTACGGAAAAAATAAATGCATAACATTCTTATCTAACTGCTACTGGACAACCGGGCGGCATAGATTTGATGTGTTGTGAGAGATTTAATCATATTTTGGCTAATATTTTTAACACATCCAGATTTGAATATCTAAGAATAAGCTCGATATTCTGAGTCGCCATGATAGGACGATAAACTGAAGTTAACACCATGCTAATATGATGATGACAAATTATATATCATTTATATTTACCATATGAAATTCTTCATACTTTTGCTTCGTAACATACCAAAAACAAGGTGTGCTTTCTAACACACTTAGCTGTGTTTCTCAAACTTGTGCATGGTGTGTTCCAAAACACACCATGGTGTGTTTTCATCAAAAAGGTGTGTTTCCTAACACAGCTTGTATTTTTCAAAGGTGTGTAATAAAAGGTGTGTAAAAATAGGGTGTGTTTTTGTACACATCTTGGTGCGTTTTCTTACACATATTGATGTGTTTTCCAGCACACTTTGGTGTGTTTTCCAACACACCATGGTGTGTTTTCTGATTATAAGTAAAAGGTGTGTTAAAATTACACACCTTTGTGTGCTTTTGTGCACACCTTGGTGTGTACTAAAACACACCTTGGTGTGTTATTAAACACACCTGTTTTTAGAGTGTGTGTTAGATATTATGGATGAACTTGAAATGACTTTTCGAAAAATAGGTGATAGTATCAACGTAACAAAGACAACAGACGAAGCGGAAAAAATAGATGAACAGGTGGAAGGTGAAGCTGTTGTAGCTAGGAAACTTTTAGAATCACTTGCTAAAAAACAATCGGTTGTAAATAGTGTCAACAGTGGTGTATAAGTGGAAGCGAAAAATACGAAAGGAAAACAAGCAGTTCAAAAGGTCTTGGAAAACGACGAAGAGAAAAATGAGCAGGTCAGTCCATCTAATAACGAATTAATTGAAAATAACTATGGAAATTCCCCAGCCGATGACAGCAACCCAAAAACAGCAAGTACTGTAGTACCGGGAAATTCCAGCGATGATTCCGTTCAACTGGAATCGGGTACCCCCCTAGAATCAGGAACCCCCCAATCAGATTCATAGTACACCGTACCGGACGAACATACCATAGCAACAGAATTTGGTGCCACCCTAACCCTTACCCTAACCCTCACCCTAACCCTCACCCTCACCCTAACCCTCACCCTAACCCTCACCCTCACCCTAACCCTCACCCTAATCCTCACCCTAACCCTCACCCTAACCCTCACCCTAACCCTCACCCTAACCCTAACCCTAACCCTAACCCTCACCCTAACCCTCACCCTAACCCTCAACCTAACCCTCACCCTAACCCTCACCCTAACCCTCACCCTAACCCTAACCCTCACCCTAACCCTCACCCTAACCCTCACCCTAACCCTCACCCTAACCCTCACCCTAACCCTCACCCTAACCCTCACCCTAACCCTCACCCTAACCCTAACCCTAACCCTAGCCTTAACCCTAACCCGAAACCATTAAAGCTCTTGGTTATTCCCAGGCGGCCTATGATGCTGCACGAGCTCTGTTAACAAGAAAATATGGCGGGAGTCGGTGACAGATCCAAAGCGATTTAGAGGAACTAAAAAAGTTTAAACCTTTACAAGAAGGGAATGCAAAAGACCTAGAGGCATTCGCAGACGTTTTAGAACGTGCAGTTATCTGTTTTAAAGAGAATGGTCGTCAAACGGACCTATATGCCGGGACATTGTATACGATCATTTTAGAAAAAATACAAGAGTGACTACTTTCACAATATTATCGCTTGTCACGAGAACACCTACGAAACGAATCCATGGAAAACTCTGAAAGATTTAATTTCCCAGGAAGCAGAATATCAAGTCCAAACCGCTGCAATCAAACATGGATTTCCGAAGATTCGTCAAGATAAGTTTGCTGGACACGACACAAGAGGAGGACGGTCATACCACGGTAATAGAGTTGGTGGTAGCAATAAGAGGAATAAGAAATGTGGAGTCTGGGAAGATATTCATCCAATTTGGAGGTGTTCAACCTTTAAAGTGAAGTCGTCAGATGAGAAATGGCGTGGGAAAGAAATTTGGATTGTGCTATCGATGCTTGGGTGACGACCACTTAGGAAACGCATGTAAAAGAAGTAAAAGCTGCAACATCGATGGTTGTAAGGAGAATCATCATTATCTGTTGCATCGAGAAAAATCTCCCTTTCTAAGGAGTGAAACGAAGGAAGATGAGAACAAGGAGGAAGATAAGAAGAAGGACAATGGAAGTGGTTGTGATGCGGTGAGGGATAGACTATTAATGTCTTACCGAGCAACGCAAGGGCAGGAAACGAAGTTCATTGCCTTGAGGACAGTTCCAGTAATCCTGAAGAATGGTGAAAGGAAGATTCACGTGAATGCCTTGTGGATGAGGAGAGTGACACTACCTACGTAAATGAGGATGTGGTCGAAGCTCTTGGCTTGCAAGGTGCGAAGACAAAGATCGAGGTTAAAGTTGCAAATAGCAAGACAGTCAGTTTTATTTCTTAAAACTTCCAGATAGGGCTCGAGAGTATCGATGGTCGAGTGGATACAGTGATAATGGCTCAGACTTCAAAAAAGATTTGTGGAGGGATGAAGCCAGTAAACTGGATCAAACCGAAACACAACTGGGAGAATTTGTCCACGACCCACTTCCCCAAATTAGCGCCACGACGGTCAATAGACATTCTCTTGGGGGCGGATCACCACGAACTCATGTATTCCATGAAAGAAATACCATGGAAACGTGGTCAGCCTTCGGCTCAACTTTGTCCACTCAGGTGGACAGCAGTTGGTGAAGTGGAAACGACAGCACGAATGGACCAACATCATACCGCCCTTCATCACACCTACCGCATCGATCAAGAGAGTGCAGCAATTGGAAGCCAACAAGATGAAGATCACGGTTTGAATGATCTGTTGAAGCTCGAAGCGGTTCTGGGATTTAGAAAGTATTGGTATCATTCCTGTTAACTCAAGTACATCTGAGATGTCACCCAACGAAAAAATAGCATGGAAAAAGGTCAGTGAATCTGTGACGTTCAATGATGGATATCATGAAGTGGCAGTTCCTTGGAAGAAACAAAGACCTTATCTACCGAACAACACGGAATTAGCAAAAAGACGGTTGAGGTCGTCCGAGAGAAAATTATCCGAAGATGCCGAAGTAGCAACTGCCTATCAAAGCGTGGTTAACGAGTATTTAGAGAAGAAATACATTCGTAAGTTACCTGCTGACGAACCAAAACCGGAATGTGAGTGGTTGCTTCCGCATTTTCCAGTGTTACGCTCAGAAAAAGAAACAACCAAAGTACAGTCAGAATCGTGTTCGACGGATCAGCAACGTGTGAAGGAAAAAGCCTCAATACGGAAGCTAGCACTTCCTGGACCGAAACTGCAAAGCGATATTACCGGTATCTTGGTCAAATTTAGAAAGGAACCTGTTGCCTTAGCAGAGGACATTAGTCAAATGTATCATCAGCTGGTGCTGCGTCCTGAAGACCGACAGATGCATCGATTTCTATGACGAAGCCTGGATTCAAGTAAAGAGCCCGAAGTGTATGAACTCATTTGGTTTATGTTTGGTGGATCTTACTGCCCCTTTTTCGCCCAGTACACCTGGCAACAACACGCAGAAGATCATCGAGACCAATACCTGTTAGTTGCGACGGTAGTACAAAAGTATTGTTATATGGATGATCTAATGCCATCGGCTGAGAGCATATCGAAAGCGAGACACATGCGCTAATAGCTGACAGACCTTGGTGACAAAGCAGACTTCCACGTTCGAAAGTGGATTTCTAACTTCTGTCGTGAGGTATTGGAAGACATTCCGGAAAGAGATCGAGCAACCGAGATCAATGAAATACCTGTGACTAAGACCTTGGGGGTGGCATGGATGGCAACCGATGATCAATTTCTCTTCCATTACACGCCACCATCCGAGGAATTTCAATACACCAAACGAAATGTGTTTCGGAGTACAGCAACCATTTTTTACCCAATGGGATTCTTGCCACCCTTTGTTGTCCGAGCCAAGCAGCTGATGCAACAAGCCTGGATTCAAGCTTTGGATTGGGATGAACCGCTTACTAACGAACTTCAGAAAGTTTGGAGACAGTAGTTGGCGAATTAGTTTTGTTACACGAGACAAAGATCCCTCGTTGTTTGAAAGATGCCCCAAGTGTGACGAGCATGGAAATTCACTCCTTCTCGAACGCCTCCAAAAAGGCTTATTCTGCCGCTGTTTATGCTCGGTACGAGTATCTGGATGGCTCATTCAGTTCACGTTTGGTAGCAGCAAAGGCAAGGTTAAAGACTATCAGCATACCACACCTTGAATATTGAGTGTGGTCATCAGTTTACGTCGGAGCAAACAAGTGTGTAAAGCGTTAGAGGTTCAGCTTCGAAAGGTGAATTTCTGGATCGATAGCAGCCTCGTCCCCAGGCCCAACTGTTACCGTTGTGTGGGTATTGCGTGGAAAACACAGTCGGAAACGCGCGGTCGGGCCTGGCAGAAAATGCAGAAAAAAGTGTATGATTCAACGAAAAAGTGATAAGATAGTCTTTTATTGAGAATTTCGCTTTCCAGTCGCGTGTGTTGGCCGTACATATGTTTGATAGATGGAAGAGATTACCAAAAGCCTTAAGAAATCTAATCTCGAAGCTGCTCTTCTTCGCTTATATCGTCGAGGAGAGTTTCTATTAAACTTGGCAGTGGCTGCTCCACGCATTCCGCCATCTTGAATTCATTTTCTGCCAGGCGCTTTCACTCCCTTCCCCCTATTTTCTCCTCGCGTGTTTCCCGCGCGCATTCACGATATTAAATCTATATATACAATCATATACACTTTTCCTGATTAGAAAATTAGAAAGCGCCTGGGAACGAGGCTGGATCGATAGTATGACTGTGGGATATTGGATTCGAGGAAAAAGCAGGAACTACAAACCATTCGTCGCACATCGCGTCGGCGAGATCCACCAAGACTTTAATCCTGAACAGTGGCGTCCGAGGATGGGTTCAACGATTCATTCAGAACTACCGAAAATCAAAGGACGATCGGGTATTCGGACGGTTGACACCAGAAGAGTTAAAACAAGTGGAAGAGGCAACTATTAAAAAGACTCATATTGAAGCTTATCGACAAGAATTCGAGGCCCTGACAAACTGAAAACCGTTACCCAAACAGATTAGTGTATTGAATCTTACCCCAATCATAAAAAAACGGGCTGATGTGGTCAAACACCAGGCTTCGTTACTCTGGAGATTTGACTTACAACTTAAAGTATTATATCATTTTACCAAAGCAACACCCAGTAACCCAACTAATTGTGAAGTATCATCATGAAAGTGAAGGACACGAAATGGGCATTAACTTCACGCTGAATCATCTTCGGGAACGTTAAATGGTTGTTAATTGCAGAGAGTTGGTAAAACGTACTATCAAGACTTGCGCCGAATGCAAGCGGTGGTTCAGAGGGAAACCTTCCAGTCAATAGATGGCACCTTTGCCGAAAATACGTTTAGAACTGAGCATGAAACCATTTACTAACTGCTCTGTGGATTTCGCCGGACCGTTTCTTACTAAACAAGGACGTGGAAAGACACGCATCAAACGGTATCTCTGCCTATTCCTCTGTTTACAGACCCACTGTTGTCATCTTGAGATGGTTTGGGTCCTTGGAATCTGACGGTTTTTTACGGGCTCTTAAGAGAATGGCTGCACGAAGAGGTTGGCCACGAGATATGGTTAGTGACAACGGAACCAATTTCGTTGGTGGGAATAACGAACTCCGGGAGCTGGTGGATCAAATCGATCAAGCCAAAGTGGAATCTGTTACGTCCAATCAAGGAATCAATTGGCATTGGAACCCGACAGCATCTCCCTATTTTATTGTAGTGTTCGAGCGAATGATTAAAGCAGCGAAACGTGCAATTAAAGCAATCTTTGGGAATGCTGAAGTCAATGATGAAGAGTTAGAAACTACGATTATTGGCGTCGAAAGCTTGATCAACTCCAGACACTTGACTGCAGTAAGTGGAGATCCGAGCGATTTGACTCCAAATCACTTTCTCATCGCAAAACGGAAGGAGATGTGGCACCTGAAAGTGCGGATTATACTCAGTTTAACTCAAGTGCAAGAAATAATCCGACAGACTTGGCAACGCTGGATGCGAGAGTACCTGACGACCCTTGATTCTCGCTCAAAATGGTACGAGTAACAGGAGAACGTTAAGAAAGGTGATGTTGTGTTAGCGATTGGTCCTAACGTGGCGAGACGCAATTGGAAATTGGGGATGATTGAAGATGTATATCCTGGCAAAGATGACATGGTTCGTGTGGTCGATGTTAGGGAAGGGGATAAAATTTATCGTCAGTCAATTGGAAGCATATCAACATTGGAATTTGGGACAGCGAACTAGACGGATAGAAAACGGATCCGTGAGGAAACCGGGAGGGGGGAATGTGCAAACGACTTTATTTACACAAAAACTTCGTTGACATTTTTTACTGTGATTACGTAAGAGTCTGTCTTAACAGACGATATCACGATGATATAGAACAGGGTCTGAGTGACTGAAAAAAATTAAACTGGCCATTTATATGGCAACAGTGTCGTCTCAACAACAACAATAACGAACGACAACAAAGATTTATTTTTACTCATAATAAAAATATGCATGTTCACTATGCAGGTTCTGGTCAGTCAATTGCCTTTACTGGCCAATAGAACTGTTTAACTGGCTGTTCCTCCACTATTCTGCTCAGTAAGCTGCATAAAAATGAGGGGACTCGTTGCGCTGCTGGAATATATATGCGAAGTAATTAAAAGCTTTGCCTGGACAGGTCTTGTTTTCAAAAAGTTAAAAGTCCCTTGCATGGAAAATGGAACCACATAATATGGCTAGAGCTACAAAGATAGATCGATAGATAGATACTTAAGAATAAAATAGTGGTGCTGAAGTGAACATTTGAACATGATAATTTGAACATTTTGTTTGGAGGTTATTACTAGTATTTTGAAGGTTGCGTCCCCCCCCCCCTCACTGAAAAATCCATCTATGTGCTAGACAAAAAAGATATCCTTTAGGGAGAGTTGCAGATTTGTTGGTAACCATTTATTCTCAATTCTCCTTTCTTCTCGTTGGCATCAGCTGCTTTGAAATTAAACGATGAAAATGGAAAACGAGTCTTTAGGCAAATGCCCCAAGATATTTGAACAACCACCAATACTTGCAACTGCCGAAAGTCGGAATCATGTCCACTAAACGAAAAATAGCAAAAGCAAAGAGAGTCGTGTACCAGTCCGTGATCGAATGATAAGACAACCCCGAGGTACAACCTTACATCGGCATATGAGGTTTCCCTTTCAAATTGCGGTAAAATAGCCAAAACAACACTTTCCGGAAAGCCAAAAACCAAAAACAGCACTTCCCTCAGCAAGTACATTTGGAACTTTGAAGATAACAACATAAAATTTAATTTTTGTTTGCATGAAAAATTTCTCGTCATTGGTCTCTTAGAGCTAGGCTCTGTATTGAAAAATATTTTGTCTAGCTCTCAAAAACGGCCCAAGGCCTGAGAAGTTTTTGAGGCCGAGGCAAAATATTTTTTCCGTACGGTCCTACCTTAATGGAAAATAACGCTATGATTTTTTATTTGTGCTTGCAGAGTGAAAATCACAAAAATCCAGTGTCGCGGTTGGGCTTAGCCTTTTCACAGAGCTATCTTTAAGAGTAAGGTCTGTTCGCACACTGGTCGAGAGAAGAGTTAGAGCTAAATGAACTTAAATATCTTCATTATTCTAGGTTTATATTGCAAATATTTGCTTCTAGTGCAATTATTTGTATCAATGTTTTGCAGGAAAAAATAAGCATGCTAACGTTTAAAGCGTCATAGCTTTTTCACATAACAATTGATGTGCTATATTATAATGTTGCATAAACTAATTCTCCAAAACGTGAGATTTTAATTATGTGGACAAAAATTCTTCACAGACCTTAATCGCACCAGCTAGGTCAGGCTTTGAGATCAGCTAGTTTGTTACCTTAAAGTGTGCTTTGCTTGGCTTTTTTAATACTTTTGGTTAAGTATAATATGTGTGACTTATATGGCTTTGTTTGTAAAAAGTTGGTTTCAACTGTTGGTTTCATTTTTCGTTGTTGCGAAATACAAAGCTTGAATCAAAGTCTATTGAAGTCAGTTTTTTGTCTTTAAGTCTTAAAGGACATTGGCAGCCCAAATTTTTATTCCTTATATCTATTAGAATTACCGATAGAATACTTAATTTCGCATTTTCGTGTGTCCAGCACATTCAGTTGTTGAGAAAATTGATAGAAATGTTGTTCGTACGGCCGCCATTTTGAAAATAGGCCTTATGGTAATTTATGCTGGAAACATTTGTGACGTCATTAGTAGGGTAAGAGGAATTTGATAATTATAATTTATATTACGTTCTAAAGAACATTTTGCCAAGGCGTACAAGGTGCAGAGCAAATACAGTTGTGTAATTGTGCAATAAATATGTATTACTATCCTCTAAATATTCTTTTAACATTATTTTGAATAAACGCGTGTATCAGAACTGTTAAACGCACCGAGATCTTCACCCCATGCGGGGCGTCCGCCTATGTACTAAATGCACAAATTTTCATATATTTCAAATGACTTATTAGTGCCATATTGCAGATATCGTTAAAAAACAAGTATTAATTCTTTGATACATACTATATGTAATTCTATACTAGAAATATCGCTTTAAACATGGAACACTCATAGACATAGGTGGCAATATGTCAACATGTAACATATAACGGTGTTTGTACCCAATATGCGGAATTGTTTACAAAAGACTGGCATAGATTCTCGAATAGAAAATCTTGTATGGGCTTTCATCGATCTGACCGCCAAGTCTGAAAGTCATTTAGGCACAAATTATGCCGGTAAAGACAACAGCAACACATTAGCGCATTACAAGTGTGCACCTAAATCTATTTCTTGAAGGGTAAAGGAAGCGATTTAAATCATGCGTGGACTTTCACGAACACTTGCCACCAAGAGGTATCAAGGCGTATATAGTACACAAGGGCAAACAATAGCACAATAACACATTTCATCGCTAATACTTGATGCTTCGGCGCCCGGTTCTGGCTCATATTGGTAGGGCAAGTTTGCTTCTGCTTGATTCTCGTGGATATTTTCCATTACAACAAAAAAGGCCACAATTTCTCATAAATGCTCGCGAGTTCAATAAACACGTGTAGAGAAATATATTGTTATTCTAGCGCTACCCTACTAATGACGTCACACTGGGTGACGTGACTGAAAGATAATTTTTTCACAACTATTTTTAAAATGGCGGACGAAAATCAAAATTTGGGCGAATTAAGGTACGAATAACTTTTAAACTAAAGACTTTTGCGCGGAATTAATACCATATTCATTCTTAGATGGGTAAGCACTTTTAAATAACACAATAAAAATTTTGGCTGCCAATACCCTTTAAGAATGTTTTGCACACTTTTATACTGAAGTGCGACAATTATAATAGCTTCCATCGCTTGCTTGTTTAAAAAACACTTTTGGCCCACGTTCGAGATATCGTAGAAAGCCGCTCGCTGCTGTAGCCAATCAGATTGCAGGAAATTAAAAAATATTGCAAGGCACTAACAAATAAAAAAATGGAAGTTTTTCTCCAAAAATGATACTAACGAATATTTAGGCAGTACACCTTATTTGTTACTCTGCGTTCTCGTATGGTACAGTTTGAAATTCGCCCTGTTTCTGGAATTTTTCGATGTCAGAAACGAGTCTCCTGGTCATGGGTGATACCGCTGATATTACCGTGCAAGCCCAGAGCAACACATTTAAACCCATTTTCTGGCCAAATATCTCGACAAAACACGCATTTCAAGATGTATACTGAAATATCTGAACGGCAACAAGATTCTGCTTGATAGAATTCTTGAAAGACCAAAATGTTTCAAAACCACATATTTTGCCAGAATTTTTACAGATCCATCGCGAAGCAGTCATCGTGTGTGCCAAGATGAACACATCTTTTAGATTCATTTTTTTTCATAACAAAAGCCACAAGCCTCTCCGTACAAAAATTTTCACATGAAAATTTCGAAAAATTAGTCGCATGTAGAGGTCAAATCAAAGCAGCAGGGATTACGTAATTGTTTCGTAAAATTTTTAACGTCGATTAAACTTAAACTTAAACTTAAACTGTTTTTAACTACAGCGGTAACACCAAAGGTGGCCGGCTATACGTGGTTGTGGCAATAAAAAATTTTGTCCTCGGCAGTTTATAATTTCCGTTGAGCAGTCGAGTTGGTAGACAAGTCAATCTATGAACAAATTCATACTCGCATAATTGAAATATATTTATTTAATATTTGAATACAGAAAATGCTAAGTGTAAGAATCAGTTCTAATTTATTAAGCATGCAAATTATAAACTATTGTTCTTTCTTACAATTTAAACTAATTGAAGGAAATAGCAAAATAGTGTGCTTCGTTAGAAAAATTATGCATTTTGTCATCCTCGACATTCATATGTGTTGTTGGATATGCATGACGTCACAACTTCATTTTGTATATTGAAAGAGTCTCCACTGAGTTTTACAAAAACCGGATATTTTTAGTCCTTTCAGATAAAAATTAAAGAAACGTCTCATGCAATTTCTATTTTAACCCGTATCTCTAGTTGTCGATCATCTAGCAAAGTTGGGGCGTCATTTAATTAGATTTAATTCTTGGCAAGATGGCGGGCGATAGAATGCTCTATTTTGACATATCTCATCGAGTTGAGACATTTGGAAAACTTGAAAAAACGTCTTGTTCAAAATCTTTTTTCACGATAACACAAAATTTTTTGCTGCCATTTCCGTTTGATTGCAAACTATAATTCTCAACATATCAGAACATTACAGCAGCATTCAGGTCCATATCACTCTGACGTTTTAATTTACCTTGGAATAACACGCATGAGGACATGCGTTTTGCATGGTTGCTTGTTAATGCTTTTGTGCACACTATTTCTAGCCAGACGCCAGGCTGTTTAGTTTTATTGCCATGAAAACTTTAATCCTAAGTATGATCGACATGTATTGTATCATCTTTTTGTCCTCATAGAACAATAAAAACTTCTTGCTGAATGATTGCTTTTGGTGAAAAAACAACCCAGTGACATTATAATACAAAAGCTTTAAGCCCAAGTTAAAACGTCCAATTCAAGCCACTTGAATTCTTGAAGGTTGTCGCATGAATTACTCAAAATCAATGCGTTTGTCTTTCAGTCGTGACCACTGATCTGATAGTAGACTGGATATAGCTTCTATAGATACGAAAAGTGAAGCCTAATTATATATGCGAAATTCACTTCCGGGGACCACGGAGTGAAACAAACTCGTATAGAAATGTATGGCGGACAACACGCACGAACGCCATATTTCGAAAATTTAAGGCACTTCTGGACATTTTACTAACCTGATCGCTCCACCATAGATACAGGACATTATGTGAATCAGTTTAACATCAAAATTGTCCACATTGCTTGAAAATATCGGCGTTTCTATTCGTTGACATGCAAGAGTATATCTCATCGCAATCATGCGTTGTCAAAGAACTTCCAGTCCGCTATCGAAATACAGAGCCAACAAACGAACTAGAATCATTTTCAGTATTGTAAGTATCTTCAACTTGTTTATGTTATGTTTTTTAAGTGCGTGTTACTGGTGTTCGAACAGCACAAGTTTATTTAGCTTCTTTCTTACTTTAGTTTTTTCTCAATTTAGAGATTATCGAGTTCTTTAAAATGTTGCTTGGACATATGTATACCATTTAAGCAATGGCATCAGGAATCCCTTCAACTTGTGGTAACCTACCGTTTGTTGATGTTGAACATTCGCTGAAAGCACATTTCTGTCTCAGTGTGCACACTGATATTACACTGGCTGCTGGTTTAAACAAATTTCCTCTGTCTTTCAAAGTTAGGAAAGCAGATTCACATTTGTGTTTCCTTGAACCAACTACCTCATGACAAACACAACAAATGGTTTTTTTCTGCAGCATCTGAGTGACATACCCAGGAATGTAAGATATAGCAGCACTTTTGAATTCAGAAACATTGGAAAAGCTAGGTGCATATTCACTGTAATCACTTTCATCATATTGGCTTTGGTCAACCTTTGTAAATCATATTTTCATATGATAGCAGCCCAGAGGACCAAATTGCACCAAAGAAAAACTCCAACTAAAGTGAAATTGGCTGGATATAGTTCATTAATGCTTTCTTTATAACATCAAAGAGCCAGCAAAGCACATATTTCCCAGACCATAATGTATTCAGAGGCCTCATCAAGCAAAGATTCCAACTAGATTTTCTATTTTTGTGAACGCCAGCTTTAAAACCTTTGGCACAGGAGTCACAGGAATTGAGTTTGTCAAATGCTGTGATAAATTTAACTGTAGCTCTGTACGCTTGAACTGTGGCAGCTTGAGTGTACATTAATCCACAGCCCTCTTATCTTGTTATAAGATGACAAAAATGGCTTGCCTACTGCAAGAATGGGGAACATCTAGGAAAATAGATTACAATCGCTCTGTAGAAGGAACTGAAAAATTGAAAAGTGTTGACATATTTAGGAACCTAAGAATCACTACAACAATTTAAGAAATTAGTTAGAGTTAAATACCGAGAAGGAGGGATATGTCATATACAGCCCCCAATGACGCACAGTGTCCGAGTGCTATATATGACATACACCCGACTTTCGAGGTATTTAACTAACTTAATTTATTTTTGAAGAGGTTTTCTAACAGAGTCTTTTCACTTTAAACAATTTAAGTCGAGATTCGTCGAGTTTTTTTTCACAACTTTGATAAGTTAAATAACCTATATACAACCCATGGTACATCAAAGAAAACCGATTCAAAAATAAATTAAGTGGTATAATAACCTTAGAATTCAACAAAATTAAAGAAAATTAGAAGTTAATTAATCATGAAATTAATTCTAGAGATGTTATAGCAGCTGCTTATTATGTCAGTTCTATAGACAGAGAAATTATAGTTTCTGTATGTACTATATTGCTTTTGAAGAAGTCCATTATTGCATTGAATATGGGAAATATATGGTAAAGATAGGGTAAACATAACAAGTTTCAGCTGACATGACAATAAGCAGTTTCTATTCCTTATTCATTTTTCATCTCATTTTGAGAGGATCCAGAAAAGGTAAAATGGAAGCTGGAAGGTGCCAATTTTTTTATTTGGAAAATAGAATTCTATGCAATGGGACTGGATTTATCAGCAAAAAACAATGAAAATAGGGTTAAAATTTGAACAAGACAGTCACTGGGAAAATATGATTGGTTGAAAATTTGGGCTGGCAAATTGGGAATAGGAACCTATTTCACTACACTATATATCTAGTTTGGACACTACAGTCGATGACAATCATGTCTTCAAATTGATTAAAACTGTATCGAAATGCTACTGCAAAGTGCGATTGTATCAACTTGGAAAAACAACAACTGAAATGGCAACTAAAACTAAAGTGAGAAAGAAGCTGAATAAACTTGCCCTGTTCGAACACCAGTAACACGTACTTAAAAAACATAAACATAAACAAGTTGAAGATACTTACAATACTTAAAATGATTCTAGTTCGTTTGTTGGCTCTGTATTCCGATAGCGGACTGGAAGTTCTTTGACAACGCATGATTGCGATGAGATATACTCTTGCATGTCAACGAATACAAACGCCGATATTTTCAAGCAATGTGGACAATTTTGATGTTAAACTGATTCACATAATGCCCTGTATCTATGGTGGAGCGATCAGGTTAGTAAAATGTCCAGAAGGGCCTTAAATTTTCGAAATATGGCGTTCGTGCGTGTTGTCCGCCATACATTTCTATACGAGTTTGTTTCACTCCGTGGTCCCCGGAAGTGAATTTCGCATATATAATTAGGCTTCACTTTTCGTATCTATAGAAGCTATATCCAGTCTACTATCAGATCAGTGGTCGTGACTGCCGTAAGCATGTGTTGTGCATCTTTTATTATTCAAATATAAATATAGAATTTGCATAATTTAACATGGTATTGACGAATTCGGTTAAACAAATACCGCGTCCCATGAACAATTTCTGTAGTAGGTTGTCATTCAACGAAGCTGTGAATAGGCAAATATTCATCAAACGAAATTATATTGCAAGACGAAACAAGCAAGGCAATATAAGGTGAGGTCGTATCAAAATGTATTGATGTTTAAAGATCATGTCTTGTTTGTCAATGTAGGGTAGTTTGCTGTGTTTAATGCTTCGTAGTATTGGATTGGTGGTGGCATACATTTCGAATGTGATCATAGTCAGGGAGCATATGTCATGAAATTAAGTCCCGTGGGATTTTCGTGAAAAAAGCAAGCCACCTATCTGGGAATGTTAATTGGGCCCCAATGAGCATGAAAAATTTTGTCGGCAATTTTGCGACCTGCTACGACGGCTGTCACAGGGGGTGGGGTTGGAGGACATTTTCGCCATTACTGAAAAATCGATTTTTCTCTAAAATTTTTCCATTCTAAGGAAATCTTTCATTTTGAAATATCCTACCTCCTTAAACTAAGAGTCAATGAGCACAAAGAAGCTATATCTGGGACAGTGATGTGTTTGCTGGACCAAAATGCATGCTAGTTAGGTCCGCCATTAACGAAAATCGGATTTTTCACTCTGACTCAATGCAAATTAGACCAAGATCAAAAATGAGGGTTTCTAACTCCCCAATTACATGGTCAATTAAGACGATAATGCTAAATAAATCACTTCATCATGTAATTTTGTGCGTGAATTGGAAATTAGTTGAAGACAGACATCGACTGTCAGTAATCTGCAAAACCTTATCTTCATAAAAAATGCCTTAAAAGGGTTCCGTAATTCTTAAAACATTGGATATGATGAAATAAATACTAATAATTTACAAGCCAATGATCAAGGGGTTATGCAACCCAAGAATCACGTTACCCTACAAACGCCAAAGTTGGGAGGTTACTACTGAAGAATGATTATCTTCACGAAGTATCTTCCTCGTCGTGTTCCTGTTCAGACGATGAGTCAGATGGGCAGTTTACACAAGTCTCATCATCATCACCGCATGCGCAAAGATCAGTGCAGTTAAGCCCTGCCTTCCTGCACTGACATCTGTTCGTTCAACATCCCTTGGTGCAACGGCACTTGATGAGATGAAGAACAGCGTCCAGGGCGGGTCGCTGCTGGGTCATCACTGGATACCATACATCTAAATCAAAAGAAAAACCTCATAATTTGATATTATTTTGATCACTTTCACGATGATATGCCTTACATGAATTACCTTTCTCCAGGGTCCATCCAAAGCCTGCCGGTGAGGGAAGCCTAGCTTGGGTTTGGAACTACATAGTTCTTCCATACCATTGCTTGGTAATGGACACGTAATATCGCCTGTGTCAGGGCTGCCTTAGTAGGCCGCTGTCCCTCAAAACAGCTACTAGAGTCTTGCGACAAGGAGGTCAAGATCCTGTTTGTTACAGAATTACAAACAACACACAGATCTCCAAGGTAGGAGAACGTTTAAAGGATATTGGCAGCCAAAATTTTTATTCCTTATATCTATTAGACTTACCGATAGAATACTTAATTTCGCATTTTCGTGTGTCCAGCACATTCAGTTGTTGAGAAAATTGATAGAAATGTTGTTCGTACGGCCGCCATTTTGAAAATAGGCCTTATGGTAATTTATGCTGGAAACATTTGTGACGTCATTAGTAGGGTAAGAGGAATTTGATAATAAAAATTTATATTACGTTCTAAAGAACATTTTGCCAAGGCGTACAAGGTGCAGATCAAATACAATTGTGTAATTGTGCAATAAATATGTATTACTATCCTCTAAATATTCTTTTAACATTATTTTGAATAAACGCGTGTATCAGAGCTGTTAAATGCATCGAGACCCTCACCCCATGCGAGGCGTCGTCCTATGTACTAAATGCACAAATTTTCATGTATTTCAAATGATTTATTAGTGCCATATTGCAGATGTCGTTAAAAAACAAGTATTAATTCCTTGATACATGCTATATGTAATTATATACTAGAAATATCGCTTTAAACATGGAACACTCACAGGCATAGGTGACAATATGTAACATATAGCGGTACCCAATATGCCGAATTGTTTAAAAAAGACTGACATAGATTCTGGAATCGGAAATCTTGTGTGGGTTTTCACCGATCCGACCGCCGAGTCTGAAAGTCATTTAGGCATAAATGATGCCGGTAAAGACAACAGCAACACATTAGCGCATTACAAGTGTGCACCTAAATCTAATTCTAGAAGGGTAAAGGAAGCGATTTAAATCATGTGTGGACTTTCACTAATAGGCGCATATAGTACACAAGGGCAAACAATAGCACATGTTCCACTAGGCGCTGTTTTCCACTAGGCTGAATTTTCCGCGCACAGCGCAATTTTTCTTTCTCTTTTTTCGATTAGTCCTGCCTGAGAGCTCACAAACAAAGAAAAATTGCGCTGCGCACAGAAAATTCCGCCTAGTGAAAACAGCCTTAATGCATTAGCAGAATTCTTTTGCGACACTTTCTGAATATATCTTTATTCATCCGGACACACCTTGCGCTATAAATATTTTAATGTTTTTTTTTTCTCTCGGTGAGGTCAAGCTACCTAATGTAGTGCAATTAAATTGTTGCCGTGTAGGCGCTAACAAGTTCCAAATGCGCATTGTTTCGGAAGGACCTATATAGCATGCATGCAAGCCAAAAGCGCAACATGTACTGTCCGGTGTATGGTTGTAGAAGTGACAGCCAAAAAAATCCGAATGGAATAAGTTTCTTTCAGCAGAAAGTCATGGTTCAGTAAACCAGCCTTACCTACAAGTGAAAAACAAAGGTTAGAAAATAAGCCTTGTGCTTGTAAGGGGAAATGCGCAACACGAAAGTGCAACTGCAGGCAGTGGAAGTGTCATGTGACAGCAAATGTAAATGCCATTAGCTAAGTGCATAAATCGTGAATGAGATTGAACTTTCATATTTTCATAAATAAGCAAACCAAGGGAAAATCTGTGAAGTTAATGGGTTAGATATATCCTCACTAGCGACATAAGCATAAGCACAAGGTAAAACAAAAGACATTACAAGTTATCATAGAGTTATTATTAGTGCTTATGTCACGCACTTCAGTGGATTTGTTTTAACTCTATAGTAATAACTCTATAGTTCTTTTATTGTTATGTAATTTGTTAATTTAATTTGTATCCTTTTGTACCTTTTTTGGTAATTTGTTGGAATTAATAATAATAATAATAATAATAATAAGCATTGACATAAGCATAAGCGTAAGACTATGAGCATAAGCTATGGCAGAACAAAATCAAATTCAAAAGAAAATTCTTTGTTTTGTCTTCGTAAACCCCAGAGAAAAATTTATCCTTTGTTATTTTGCTTATGCTTATGTCGCTAGTGAGGAACAGGCTTAAATTGGCCTAGTCCAAGAGAAATGTAAATAAGGGAAGCACGTCGTTTTGCCCACAAGATTTGAACTTTCAGTAATCACAATAATAAATCTAAATAATCATGATTTCCAAATTTCCATTATTTACAAGTAACCTATTAAACATAAAAGATTACCGTTTTGATGTTTTTGCATATTTGAAATCTGTGTATAGGCCACATCAGGCGACGCAAAGCGTTCTCGTATGCTTAAATACACACAGGCAGGAAATGGTCTTCGCCTTTTTTTTACCCAAAATCTCGAAAATCCAACGTGAACACCGTTGATAACAGACTAGATGATATAGCTTGTGTACTTTCTCTAGATCACCATCATCTAAAGGCCAATTTTCTTCCAGATAGCGACAAACATCTATCTCTTAACACACTTTCCGACAGCATGTTGTCTCGAAAGTCCGGATGTTTTGTCAAACATTTGTCGCCGTGTGCTTCTACTTGATCGAGAAGCATTCCGTATTCATCGTATTCCACCGCTTTTTCAAGGCAACAGACGCACTCAATAATCAATGCCAATGACACAGCACAATGACCACACTTGCACCAGCTTAGAGTTTGAAGGCGCCAAGCGTTTGCTCTTTCGAACTCCGTATCAACTTCCTCCTCAGATGAAAACAAACACTGCCTTGTTCGGAATCACTTTCATCGCTAATACTTGATGTTTCAGCCCCCGGTTCTGGCTCATATTGGTAGGGTAAGATTGCTTCTACTTGATTCTCGTGGATATTTTCCATTACAACAAAAAAAGGCCACGATTTCTCATGAAAAGCTCGCAAATTCAATAAACGCGTGTAGAGAAATATATTGTTATTATAGCGCTACCCTACTAATGACGTCACACTGGGTCACGTGACCGAAAGATAATTTTTTCACAACTATTTTCAAAATGGCGGACGAAAATCAAAATTTGGGCAAATTAAGGTGCGAATAACTTTCAAACAAAAGACTTTGGCGCGGAATTAATACCATATTCATTCTTAAATGGGTAAGCACTTTTAAATCACACAATAAAAATTTTGGCTGCCAATACCCTTTAAACTAAATTCTTTATACTGAATCCAAGTTTAAGACTTCAGATTAACTGATTGTAAACTGCTTCTTATTTTATAGGTAACAATGAAAAGACTTCGGGCACATGTTAACACCAAGAGAGAACTTACAGAGTACCTTGCCATTAAGACGCTGGAGAAAGGCCGTGAAGAGGGTTTACGTGTGACGATGGCGTGGGATAGTAAATGTAAAGGAACGCACAGAGACATGCAATGCCTTGACAGCAACCAGGAGGAGGCCGGCACGAAACTGTTGCTGCACGCTGTGGATGCCACTGTGTCAGGAGCCACGAGAATTGACATCGACTTGCCAGTCACTGTGTTTGTATTGGCACTGATACGGCACGCAGACCTATGTGAAGACACGCGATTCGTGAACGGCAGAGGACAGTGGCATCGAAAAATCCCCCTCTGTTCCATAGTCCGTGCCCTTGGTCCAGCTAGAATAGCAGCTGTTCCAGGTTTTCATGCGTGGAGCGAAGCCGATGTGACCGAGAGCTTTGCTGGGAAAAGCAACCTAGCTTGTTGGAAAGCATTTTTAGAGGCTGACAGTGACTGTGTGGATGCCCTTGCAGTCCTAGGGGGCGGGAGCCTCACAGCCTCTACCCTCAACCTTGGCTGCCATAGAGAAGCTTTTGCGCTTACTGTACTTGTCTGGTACCCAGATCAGTAGTGTCAATGGATTCTACGCACGGTATACAAGAATAGCCGGTTATACTTTATATATTGACATGGTAGTATTATAATGAATGCGCAAATAAGACAGTATATATGCTTATAATATTTAAGTTACGTAATCATCAAAACTTAACGACATCATAAAGTTGTATTGCGCGATGTTTTGCTAACTCACTGACCTATAAGCTCTTATAAATGAGCACACGACAGCTTTTCTTAAGACAAACCGGTGATAAACTGACGTTCCATTTTTTAATTAATCGATTTAGTTTCTTAATTAATATAGTGACGTAATTAACCAAATCCTGCACAAATTCTATTACAATTTTTAACACGGTAGCCGAAGTTTTTAGACCACATAATTTTTCAAAGGAAACTTGAAATATTCGAAAATAATTTAGCCCAAAGTTTTCAATGAAGAAGCAAAGTCCGCGGTCTATACCGCCTTGGACCATGGATCGATTTTGGATTCTTGGCGCCCTGTCTACTCATCGAAAATCTTGTTTTCTCCCGGTGCTCCAATTTCCTGTATTACGGCTCGTGTGTTTTTACTTAGAAGTTAAGTACATGAAGGTGATTCACCCGGTTAAGCGAGTTAAAAACTTCATATAATGAAAGCGAGCCTTTGTTCTATACGCAGTTTTGAAATCGCTTTTATAGCCAGGTAATTCAACTCAATTTCTCGTTTCTCCAATTCTCTACTCGAGCATGTCTTTGGAATTGTGAATTTATGTGCAAGACAACAAGTGTTGCACATAAATACTCTTCTTGGTCCTCAAAAAAGTCAACAACAATATTAAAAAATGCCAATGGGAACGACTTCTTGAGCACATCGTAGGATTTATAAAAACACGGAAAGAAATTTTAATTTGGAAATCAAAACCGTTTCATAAACCAACTAATAGCAACGTTTGGGTTGATTTTTTAGTTTGTGATAAATAATAGAAAACTACATGTATAAGAGTATTATCTTTGACATAAGTCTCGACTAGTTTTTCGGAAAAACAATGAGCAATTTGTTTCTTCACGCTAAGCATGCAGGTGTAAGAACCACATTTCGCTCGATACTCTGGTCCATGTAATCTGATGTTGCGTGCGCCTTGATACGATTCCATAGACTGGAGTCGCAAAATGCTGGGTCATGAATGGAACTCAATCTGGCTTTACATTTATTTAAACATAACAAGAGTAGCGAACAAAGCATGATAGATATATGATTTTAAACTTCATTTAGCTACTATTTTTGCTAAACTATCACCAAGGCTTTTATTTTGCACGCAGTCACTATAATATAGGGTACAAAGAAACACGTTCCTCAATAAGCTTTACAAACTCCTAGCCTATCAGAGTACTTCATTTTGCCCCAGGAAACTAAAAATATATTCACCGTAAATGATCTAATATACGGCTAGGGCGTTTATTGATCGATTTTAAGTGATTTGAAAGCCGTCATTTATTGAATAAAATACATGTACTCTTACGTACGGAATTTTAACGTTAGCAAGCAAATATTTCGAGCAATTTGATTCTGATCTACAATCAAGGTAATCAAAATCAAATATTAAACAGTCCAGTATGTATTTTTCCATAGAATATGTGTTATAAAATAAAGTTACATTGTTTATGCATAATAATATCTGTTTGACAACTACGGGATTAAGCATTTATTTGAAATTCGGCCGCGTTGCTTTCTAAGAAATGCTGATTTGGCTTAGGCGACTATTAGATAACACGCATTGGAAAAGGGCGTAGTTTTTGTTAAAATTAGTTACCTTAAGAAGAAGTGTGACGAAGTGTTAATTTAAGTAAAGTACTTCCACTTCTGATGGGGTGAAGTGGAAGCTACCGCCAAGCAGGGAGCGTGTGTTGGTTTCTCCTTCAGTGTAACCATGTGGGAGATTGTAGGTGTGACCAAAAAATGTGTACGAGTTGGTGTTTAATCCTGCATCACTGGCAATGAACAAGTCATGACCAAAACCAAATGTTGGTCCATTACCACTATAAAGGGCAATTGCATGCTGATCACTCTTATCTTTCAGCGTAGACTTGAAAGGCGATAGACCATCGTTATTACGTAGAGAATATATATATGAAAGATCCTGGAGCACGTACCCAAATATCTGTCAAAATGTCAAAAATTGATGAAAATGAATGAAATATTTCATGATGAAAAAGGACTACTGATTGTTTCATAGTGTTGCCGCAAGTTGCTCGCTAATTGTGCGCAGACACAAAATCGCGCTTGAAAAACGAGGGAGCAAGCGACTTGTGCCACTAGCAAGGTTTGAAACCTTATGAAGTATTCTGGCGCGAAAACCATTTAAGACTATACAGACGTTAACTATGTCAATCTCGCCGCTTTAAGCTTTAAATTTTCGACTACATAATATAAGGCTTTTTTCATTTTCAAATCCATCCCACCTAAAGTCGTATATATGATATTTTTCACAATACGCGGCGTTAAGTATACAGAACAATAGTTAGTTTAAGACTTCGCTTTCAATAGCTCTACCGATACCTTAGTCTATCTTTTAGCCAATCAGATGTGTTTTACCTACCCGATTAACCAATCAAATTGTTTCAAAATCGGAAAAAGGTAGCGGTAGTTGTAGAGGAAGTCAATTCTAAACCTCTCTATTACCTGCAAATGACTTCACGGAGCATTTTTGGGATATATATATGTGAACAAGTCTTCTGTTTGGTCGGTATTATACGATAAAATACAATCACTTTAGGAAATATATTTTCCGTAGAAACCGGCTCTCGCAATCATTGCTGTCCTTCAACCTTACTTTGTTTGGAGTTATTTATTATTGTGGTTATTATATTAAACTAAGATATGTTTCCAGAGTTGAATAGCGTTAACCTGAAAATTATGTATTTTAACTTTATCTCGTGCTTGTGTATTATAAAATTACACCGACAACATATCCTCGTATTTGACTTTCACTTTCACTTACACTAAATCGTTTACTGTGATCATATTTTTAAACCTGAACGACGTCCCGAGATAGTAGCAGAACCACTTTTTTCAAGAAACAGAGAACGACTGCAATTAACCGATTCCAACATGATGTAACTTTTGAGAAATTGTTTATTTGTTGCACGTTGCAGTCGTAGTTTATCACTTTATCTCAAGTCGATCAATGTTAATCAAAAACCAGTGCAGACAAAACGTCCAGTCGTGCATGCAATTGAAATGGGGCTTAACTTTATTATTACACATGGTTGCCGTGAAAAAACAACTTCATAATCTCGTCTGCAATATTTTTCTATCTCCAAAAAATGAAAAATAGATAAATCTATTCGAAAATATTTCCCGCAATCTTGCTTTGGAAATAATACACATTCAGGACACGTGCGACGCATGTGATAAGTTTGAAGAAATAAGTAGAAATGTATTTTCCCTTATCTTTTAATTCTAAAGATGCTATTCTTTGTTTCTGATGGCCCACAGGTCCATCTTTGAGATCAATGATTCTCTTCCCACCATTTTTACGGTTTTTCATTTTATGACACGGTATCTACATGTGTAGTAATGTGATATACAGCTATAGAATTTAGGACGTGCATTATTTCAGACACTTTTGAGCTGTTAAAAGATTAAACATTAGATTTGTATAGGGCGAAATGCAAGAACAAGACTGTATCTAAGGAATTCATGGAATAGTGTATCTAGCGAATTCATGAAATAAACTTGTACGGAAGAAAGTCACCCATCTTTATCAATTAAGTCTGATAGCAAACAAAAACAAGATTCAATTGCATTGAAGTGCATGAATTTTTGTACCTTTCGTGATTTGACAGGATGATAAAAAATCTACCTTTTGTCATCAGCGTTGTAGTTGTAAAAGTTGTGGCGAAGAGCGTTTGTCAGTTGGCAGTTTCTTTCCTGCTGCTTTGATTTAAAGTTATATCCTGCACAAAACGGATCTTGCGCGCATATCATCGCGCATTCAAGCGGAAAACCAAACGTTGTTTCAGATGACACATTTTCAATCAAAGGGCAAACATCTAAAACACAAGGATGCATCGTGTAGTTAAGCATTTCAAAATCTACAAATACGTCACAAACGTGATGCGAATCGGCCAGCGGTTTTCCACGATTAAGCTGCTTTTCATTTAGGTCCCACTAAATCTCGAGGCTAAGCCATTAACAATGACATGAAATTTGGTAAACTGCTGGCCAAAGTACAAAAGGAACGAGACATGAATCTATAGCCGGTAAATCCCACTGCTATGCTTGCTTATCACCTTTGAAAGTGACGACTTAATCCGTTCACAAAACGCGAAAGCTTTAAATTTGACGTCATTATTGCAGCTAAAATCGACATACATTAAACTCTTGTTTCAACGGACACCTTGGGGACCGTGATTTAGTGTCCTCGGTAATAGTGAGAGTCCGATGCAGTAGCTGGGTGCGAACAAAATCTCTTTTTAAATAGTCATCATTAGCACTATGCATCATTAGCACGTGCACTATCAAATAAGATCCAGCTTATGGATAAAAAAATTTGTAATCATACACTTATACAGTCTGTTGCCACAAAATTATACGAATATCATAAGCACTTGTTCGGTAATCAGCATGCTTTATTAATTCCTACATTTACAGTTGCCTGCAATAATGACTCGGGGTCGCCTTTTCCTGATAATGCCCGTGTTGTGGCTCATGGTGATTGACTTGACATTCATGAAACGGCATGTAATTGTAACTGACCTTAGCTGTGCTCCTTTAAGAGAATTAAAAATAGCCTTAGGAACGATAAAAATTGTGCATGACAGGCTAAGAAAATTTTATTATCATTATACTAGTGCGGAGTTCTTGTGTTGAATGTGGTATGTGCTTTCTGAATACCTGACTAAAAACTTCCAAAATTTGGCCTGCGTGTGCAAACTATATGCGCGGAAAATATTTTTGTCTTGAAATAGATTATATGCCGAATTTTCTAATATTGGTTTTTCGTTATAATATCGCTAGTTTTAAGGTTGAAAACTAGTGACTAGACTTTTTATAGTGTAAGCTACTCAATCATGTATGGTATTCAACAATTCAAACGAAATCAAACAATCTTATGTGCACAAAAATCGTGAATCTTGAGTGTTTACAAAGACTGCTGCACGTGCTTAAGGCTTTCTTCCTTCGAAAAGAATCTCAGGAAAGTTTAATTTGTGGACCTGGTATAAAGCTGCTTTAGGTAAGATTTACTGCAAATAATGTTTCCTTATCCAGGTGATCTGGGCGAGTGATTTTAGCCAACCAGCGCACAGAAAGGGTCCTCCGAATAGAAATCCATACTGTGCTGCAGCGCGCGCTTGCAAGTTGAAAAATCCGTAAATATGGCGGAATAGTTCGAGGAATGTTTTTTCTAAAATTTGAATGTATTCGCAGAGATTTACCCTTATTATGTATTTTTTACTTACAATCTACTCTTGGTGTTGGTTTTGTACGCCCGAATGGCTTTTCTGCGGAGTCTGCTCTCAAAGAGTCTTTGGAATCTTTTTCTATGCTACCGAAGGCATGAACAATTTGTTGTACGGTTGTACCCGTGACTGGATGTTCTCCGTGGGATGATTTTGTAGCTTTACGATGTCAAGCTGGGCAGCACGCACTAGCGCTGGATCACGTACAAGTGTTAGACGATCGTGGGCTGAGTCACTCTCAGCTGGATCAAATAAATTGGTGTTATATTTGTCATGGCAAAGTCCAGTGCATATTTGTTGAACAAAGAAATGGTATTTTTCTAACTTGACTGTAAACTTTCAGGGAACTTGTGATGATGGAATACAATTAAATATGACATTAACTTGGAAATGTCGGCTAGAAGTGAACTAGCAGGGGTTATTGCTTTCCACGCTTGAGAACTCTCCACATCTTTTTAAATATATTAGCTGTTAGAACCTCAACTGAAGTCAGTTCCATCCCCAGGATTTTGTTAAAAGAAATATCAATTGTATATCTGGACTTTCTATCATTTCCAGTGGGTTCGTGCTGGACCGGCAATTTCTCATTTGGTACTTTACAAGACTAGGTATTTTAGCAGGACCAATGTGTATTGTGTATAAATGCTGTTATGTCAAGATCATGTGTGTTTTTATTTCTACTTTCATGGATGTTACCAAGCTTTATAAATGAGAATGTTTGGGAAAGTTACTGTATACATTTGTAATTTTATTGACCAATATTGGAGTTCTTGCAAAAACACATAATGAACTTTACCTTATGGGGCTTAGCAAAAAAAAACTGTTGTAAGAATTGAGTTTAACATGTACCACCAGCAATACACATAACCATTTAAATTTAACAATAATTTGTTACAAATACTGCAGCATTTTCAAGTGTCCACCTATCAATTGTTTGTTCTCGGAAATAAGTTGTCAAAAGGAGGGTTATGAAAAGTTTTGAAAGGGACATTGATAAAGGGAAGGGGTTATTTGTATTATTGATGGGAAGCAAAATCCTTTCCATACTATGCTGTTGAAGTGAGTCCTTTGACATTATCTAGTATAAGGCAGAGTTGAAGAATTAACCATGTCCCCATGCAAGGAGGGTAACTTTACTAGCTTTTTTACTCTGCCAAAGATCTATAAATACCAGGCGATCACACTTGTGAATGGGAGCATTGTTAGCAGCAGGCTCCATTTGAAGTGCGTGGACAGGTTGTAGTAGGTGTTGGATCCAGAGTATCTCTGTTAACCCAGAACAGACAAGGACTTTAAAGCTGAAGTTCTCAACTGATGTATCAAGTAAAGTAAAATGCCAGGAACTTTATGACCAAATAATAGCATGCTTATCTGATGAAACTTGATGGTTAAATGTCCATTTTTTACTTTAACAAATAGACTTTACCCTATATTTACATACAGGTTATTTGTGCAATAAATATTCCAAACCTTAATCGATATCAGTATAGCATGGATTTATAAAGGGTTATTAAACTGGGATAGCTAAAATCAAATTACAAAAGCTCATGCTAGCATTGATTAAACCTGACCATGGTTTTCTACTGACATGTCAACCCTAACATGTTGTAACAAAGATACTTCATGTTGCGATAATTTGTTGTCGCGTAATGTCTAATTTAATAACGTCATTGTATATTTTTTGGCGCTGAAATAAATGTGTGTATTGTGTTCGTAACATGGCGCCCAACGTGGGGCAGATTTTTCCCGTTTGAAGGCTGTTTTCGTTTGAATTAAGTAATCGTTTGAATTGAAACTATTCGTTAACATGGAGGAAGAAAATATAGAGCGTTTGAAAGCGAAAAGAAGAGGACATCGGGCAGTAACGACGAAATTAATACACGAAGCAAAGGCGATTTTTGAAACCCCTGATGTAAGTACATTAAACCATTCACGTTTGAAGATTATAAACAACTTACTCGCTGAAAAGGAAAAATTGTTACAAGAAATGGATGATCAAGTTTTGTCTGTGAGTAAGGTCGAAGAAATAGAGAAAGAAATCGAAGATTCGGACGTAATACGATCGAGAATTCTAGAAGTCAAAGGTAGGATTGAATGTTTAGACATTTTGAAGTTATCAGCCAGTGTAAATACATCACCCACAACAATTGATGACTTGCCTCAACAACAAGAAGTAATCGCTGAGCAGGGTATGCCATCTCAAGACGAGGAACAACAAGGTCAGACTGAAGGACTCCAAACAAGTGTACCCTCAGGGGGTGGTGTGTCACAAGGTGATGGACTACCCTTAGCAAGTGCTACTATGACCCCAAAGCTACCCAAATTGGTTTTGCAAAAATTTAATGGTGACATCACAAAATTTAGAACATTTTGGGATAGATTTGATAGCTCGGTTAATAAAAACCCTAACATTTCACCTGTAGACAAGTTTAACTATCTACAAGGACTTTTAGAGGGTCCAGCTGCCAGAGTTATTCAGGGATTGCCCTTAACCGAGGCAAATTACAATGTTGCTTTAAAGCTACTTGAAGAGCGTTTTGGAAACACACAACAAATAATATCGATGCACATGGATGACCTTTTACAACTGCCTACATGTTCGGGGACTAAACCAGCCGAGCTTCGATTGATTCTTGACAAGGTGAGTGTCAACGTTCGTGGTCTCGAATCATTAGGGGTCAAGTCAGAGCAGTATGGGAGTTTCTTGATACCCATCATCATGTCCAAGCTTCCAGCTGATGTTCGACTTCAGATAGCTCGAGTTACAACAAAGGATGTCTGGCAAATTGAAGAAGTGCTGTCTGTATTAAAGAGTGAAGTGCAAGCCAGGGAGATGAGCAACAACATGAAAACAAAGGATACAGCTTCTTCACCAAGGTACAAACCACCTCCCTCTACTGGTGCCTTTTTTGCTGGAAACAACATACGTTGTGTTTATTGTGAAGAAGATCATTTCTCATCATCATGCGAGAAGGTTAAGGATCCCCAAGCCCGTAAGAACAGTTTGAAGAAACAAGGACGGTGTTTTTTATGCTTAAAAAGGGGTCATCGAATGAATCAGTGTGACTCCAACAGACGATGCCGCAAGTGCCCAGGAAGGCATCACCAGTCGATTTGTGAATCCACCTCAAGAAAACCACCATCGAATCAAGTGCAACCACCAGGGCAACAACCAAGTGGACAACTATCAAACAAGCCTGAGCAAGAAGCCACAACAAGACCTGCACTTAATGAAAACCAACCTGGTGTAACCACCACGTCTGTGACCCGAAGTCAAAGAAGAGTATTGCTGCAGACTGCAAGGACATATGCATATAACATGGATAATTCCGAACTTGTACCTGTCCGAGTACTCATTGATAGTGGGAGTCAAAGATCATATATTACAAGTGAATTGCAACGAAAGCTTGGTTTGAAACCCATCAAAACAGAATTACTGAATCTGAACACCTTTGGAGATTCCTCCTTTTCGAAGAAGGAGTGTGATCTGGTCAACCTAAGGCTGCAAGGACGAAATGGTCAAGATGTGGAGATATCCGCTTTGAGTTTCAACAGTATATGTTCACCATTGCCAGGAACTATAAACTTAGAGAGCTATCCTTCATTTTGTGAACTAGACCTTGCTGATAACAATACCGACGTGGAAGATTGCAGTGATATTGATGTGTTGATAGGGTCCGACTATTATTGGGAGGTTGTAACAGGAAATGTTGTTCGAGAGATTGGTGGGTTGGCTGCAGTTAGTAGCAAGTTTGGTTGGTTGGTATCAGGTCCTGTACAGAACGCCAGAAATAGGGGCAATCATGTCACCTCTAATTTAATATTACAGCAACCGAGCGTCTCCGTGTCCTGTGAAGAGAGTCCATCCAATTTGACAGAAAGTTTAGCACGTTTTTGGGACAGTGAATCAATTGGCATAGTTGACTCCCCAGAGGGAACGAGACAAGAATTGAATTTTTTAAGAGGTATCACATTTGACAAGCTTGAAGGAAAATATCAAGTTGATCTTCCCTGGAGGGATAAGCAGTTTCTGCAGAATTCCAACTTTGAACTATGCGTATCTCGATTGCACCACTTGAATTCTCGCCTAAGCAAGGACGGTCGATTGAATGAGTACGATGACATCATTAAGGAACAGGAAAGAGCTGGAATCATTGAACGAGTACCTGTCGAAGCGGAGAATAACAAGGATGCTTACTTCTTGCCACACCATGGAGTGGTGAGATCTGACAAGGCTACCACAAAACTACGTATTGTATTTGATGGATCATCTAAAGATTCGGCCAGCGAACATTCCATTAATGATTGCCTTGAAAAAGGCCCCAATTTAACCCCTCATATTTTCGATGTTTTGATTAAATTCCGAAGTCATCCAGTCGCATTAACTGCTGATGTGGAAAAGGCCTTCCATCAAATATCCATCAACGAAACAGACCGCGACAAGCTGAGATTTCTCTGGTGGGATAAAATCGAAGGAGAAGAGCCCAGAATCGTACAGTACCGTTTCCGTCGACTAGTGTTTGGATTAACGTCCAGTCCTGCCATACTTAATGGAGTGATTCAACACCATTTATCGTCGTATTCGTCTGCAGAACCAAAGTTCTCCAAGTGTCTAGCTGATTCCTTGTATGTCGACGACTTTCCCGGAGGAGCTCCAACCGATGAAGAAGCGTTTAACCTTTTCGAGTCGTCTAAGCGTATTATGAGTGAAGGCGGCTTTAATCTGCGCAAATGGCATACAAACTAAAGAGTTTTAAAACAGCGAATCGACAGGACCGAAACCATGTCCACCAGTAATCAACCGAATATCAGTAACGAGACCTTAGAGCAGACTTCCTCGGTAGATGAGTTGAGCGTCCAGTCACCAGTGATTATACCAAACGGAGAGGAAGAGTCACAAGTAAAAATTCTGGGACTTGACTGGAATACGGATGATGACTGTTTCAGCTTTGATGTTATACAACTTATCGAATATTTGAAGTCACTGCCTCCTACTAAAAGATCAATATTAAAGATATCGGCGAAAATATTTGATCCAATCGGACTGATAAGCCCAATAACAGTGAATTTTAAGATGTGGTTCCAAGAACTATGTTCTAATAAGGTCGATTGGGATGTGATTCTTAGCGGGTCGTGGTTGAAAAAATGGAATTTTCTGCAAAACGAAGTAAGAACGTTGTCTGAGTTACGAGTTCCAAGGTGCTATTTCGTCACAGAGTTAGGAAAACCTGTCAGTCACGAGATCCACGGCTTCAGTGACTCATCAGAGAAGGCAATGGCAGCTGTGGCGTATTTAGTATCCAAGTATGCGAACGGGAGAGTGAATGCGCGTCTCATTGCGTCCAAAACCAGAGTGGCACCGATGAAAAAACAGTCAATCCCTAGACTAGAGCTCTTAGGAGCTTACCTGTTGGCGAAGCTAGTTTTTTCTGTTCGTTCCGTATTCGAGAGGCTTGCGTTTAACTTCGACACGTATTATTGGGTAGATTCATTTACTACCCTTTGTTGGATAAGGAACAATAAACCATGGCGTCAGTATGTACAACATCGAGTGAACGAGATCCGGCGTCTATCAGATAAAGAGAAATGGAGATTTTGCCCAGGCGAGTTGAACCCGGCGGACACTCCATCGAGAGGCTGTGCCGTGAAGGAACTAGTTAACAACAAATCTTGGTGGAATGGTCCAACGTTTTTGACTGAAGGTCCAAGTACATGGCCGAAACAACCAACGACATGTACGAATGAACTGGCGGAAGGCGAACTACTGAAACATCCACCTGCGGTTACCAGTTCCCTGCCGTGTGTTTCCGAGATATCATCCGTTCATTTAGAAAATATTATCGACATCGAAAGATATGGAACCAAGCTTAAGCTTCTCAGAGTGACAGCAATGGTACTTCGATTCATAAAAATGTTGAAGAGAAGGTCCAACGTTCATGTAGTGGCTTTAACCGGGGAAGAATTGCACTCAGCAGAAGTCGAGTGGATCAGATCTGTGCAGACAAATTCGTTCATCAATGAACAACAAACATTAATGAAAAACAATAAGGCTTGTTTACACCAGTTCGAACTGCAACTGAACAGCGACAAATTGATTTGTTGCAAGAGACGACTAGGTAACGCTGATGTTCCTGAACTTAGCAAGAACCCCATTTTACTTCCGGCTCGGCACCGATTTACGGAATTGTTAATTCGTGAACGACATGAAAGTATCCATCATCAAGGCGTTCGTGATACCCTGAATTTGATTCGAGAACAGTACTGGATTTTAAAGGGAAGAGAAACTGTCAAGCGAATTATTCGAAGGTGTGTCGTATGCAAGAGATTTGAGGGAAAACCGTTTCCAACGCCACCTGTACCAGACCTGCCTAGCAATCGTGTCGATGATAGTCCACCGTTTTCCAATACGGGCGTGGACTTTGCTGGTCCATTCCACATCACGGACGAGTCGAGGCAGAATGCCAGTAAATGTTATTGTTGTTTATTTACATGTGCGTCAACACGTGCTCTACATCTGGAACTTACGAGAGACTTAAGCGCGTCATCATTTTTGCAAGCATTCCGACGATTTACGGCACGCCGTGGACTGCCGTCGAAGATGCAATCCGATAATGCAAAAACATTCAAGGGATCATCAGTTAGTGTGAAGAAGATTATGCAGTCGACCGAAGTAAAAAATCATCTGGCAAATAAGCAAGTGAATTGGGATTTTATTGTTGAGAAGGCCCCGTGGTGGGGAGGATATTGGGAACGTTCAGTTCGAAGCGTTAAATCATGCTTAAAGAAGGCCGTTGGACGATCTTCACTAAATTTTGAAGAGCTTCGCACATTAATGGTTGAAATCGAGTCCACCTTGAACAATCGGCCCTTAACTTATCTATATGCTGATGACGAAGGTCCATCCTATCCTCTTACCCCAGCAGATCTTATTTATGGACGGCAGATTGCTAATACACCGAACCAGCGGCACTCGAATGTCACCAGTACGTATCAAACATTGACCCGGAGAGTAAAGTACCACTACAGATTGCTTCAGAACTTCACTCGGCAGTGGCGCAGAGAATACCTTTTGGGATTACGTGAAAATACAAGAGGACAGTCAACCAGTGAAAGGACTACAGAAATTATTCAACAGAACGAGGTAGTCATTATGAGAGACGATTCTACCGCCCGTTGTCATTGGAAACTAGCGAGGATTGTTGAGTTACTTAAAGGCAAGGATGGAAGAGTTCGAGCAGCCAAGATTTGCGTTCTCACGGCCCCTGATCATAGACGGACTACTATACTCCAAAGACCCATCCAACATCTCATACCCTTGGAGGTCCGATGTACAGTTAACAAGAAACTCGTTTAGAACATTAGGATTGATTAACGACCTTAATATTCATAGTAACTGTTTTATTTTCGAACTGTTGTTGAGTTTAGACTTTATCTTCAGATTTAGTGGTTTGTTTTGATCACCTGCGGGATCAACCCCGGGAGTGTAACAAAGATACTTCATGTTGCGATAATTTGTTGTCGCGTAATGTCTAATTTAATAACGTCATTGTATATTTTTTGGCGCTAAAATAAATGTGTGTATTGTGTTCGTAACACATGTGTGATTTGACATTGTTTGATTGCATGAGAGACTTGTCGAGTTTCTAGATCCTATAATTAAAATCTCTTGTTTGGGCAAATTTTTATTGCCAACTGGAAGTAAACTTATTTTGTAGAAGGGTGTGTGATAGCTATTTCTTGGAAGTGAAGTGGGATTTCATTTAATTAAAACAAGTATTTGACAGCTAAAAGTCATGCAAATTGACCAATTTTGGCATCAAAGTTAATTATAATGCTAAATATGTTTGGAGGTGGATTTATTCTTAATACCCATGACAAGGTTGCAAGGGCACAGTGAGTAAAGATTAATACAATTTCTGAAAGCAACGACTTTATTTCACCTCTGCTTAATGTATTTAGTCAAACAGTTATTTTTTAAGCATTTTTATTCAGTGCCCATAAATCAGAGATTATATGAACTCCAGATGGCTAAAATGTTTGCTCAAATATGTAACTTTCTACCTTCTCTAATTATTGGATCTTACTATATGGTGTAAGATGTGTACCTAATATAGCTGTTATTCAATCCCTACTATACCCAGGATGTTATAGGCTTCAGAGCACCATGACAGGAAACACATCAAAGTGCAGCACATGCTTATTCTCAATTTACCAATTGCATGCATGCCAATTTGAATTGATATGGTTTCCACAGGTCTTATAACAAGATGCATTTTGACAGTAATATTTATTTGTCCTTTATTGCTCAATTAGTTTGGTTTTTCAAATGATGACCTTGTGATACCATTTCCCTCTTGTAACCATTTCTGCCCCATGTCAAATCGTATTAGTGGAAATGACCAACATTAACTCTTTCCCCTATCAATTCTACGCTGTTTGCCATCTGCCCAAATTCAATATAACACTCTGACATGAGTTTCTAAGCTGGGAACATGGATTTTGTTGATACTCTTGGTACAAAGCATTTTGTATTAAATGGTATCATTGTCATTTGTCAGCTAAAATATCACTCAAAAACGATTGAAGAAAAAAGAAACGAAGAAAAAGAAACGAAGAAAAAGCCACGAAGAAAAAAACTTTTTATACTACGCTTGCAAAGCATGCTGGTATGGATTTCTATTTGCAAGGAAAATCATGCTTTGCGCGCTTGGCGCGAGATCACCTGGTATAGCTAGGTTACGCCTGGCAAATGCAATTGACTTACTTACAATCATAATGCTATTAGAAGCTTTTAACCTCGATTCATATTGTCTTTTAATAACCTCATGCATTAAAACTATCTTTAAGAGCTGAATTACAAACGAACGTGAAAATTTGGCAGGGGATCCTGTGAACCGTACACGTTAACAACGATATGAAAAAGAAATGTCACAGCAGGGATTTGAACCGCGTGCATGACAATGCGGCCTACACTATCGACGTCTGCTTGAATTATAGCATTATAATATCTAAGTATGGGTCATTGAGTTTCTAGTTTCACTTAACTCCACTCAAAGAGTGTCAGTGACAGTGAGTGAGCTTTTAGAATGCCGGCGTAAGTGATCATCATTTTTTCCAATCCAACATGTGCTAAGCCCTCGTGCGCTTACATGCATGATAAATGTCTGAAATTATACACACCTTGAAATTAGTCTCAGCTACAGACGTTTATCAAATAAATAGCTGTTCCAAAATCATTGTCCTAACTATATAGCTGGCCACCAAATGCAAAAAGTAAATAAAACTTACCTAATCCATGCATTAGAAATCCATTTATTTACTGCCATCAAATGTTATGCAAAATGTTTGGTAGAGAAAACAATACAAACATTTGTACATTATTTATGCGACTTTGCACTTTAGCAGATAAATATCCTGGATTTAAGCATAAATATTATACTTAATTATACTTGTTTTATGCGCTCTGGTTGCTTATTTCCTCGTTACAGATGAACAAGAATATCACGCATTAATGATGCAAGCGACAAATAATCGAATTACGTAGTACTTGGCATGTAATTTTAGAGGAAGCGTTTTCTTTAGTATTTCACTTCTCAATGTACTGTATAATATAACAATTGCTGAATTGTGCTTTTGTGAGATTGTGTTTTTGATACTAATAACATTATGTTTATTGTTATGCACGCGCTTCAACTAATGAAAAAGATTCTTTTTTACCATGCATGTATATTTAAGGTGATGGTACATAATACGGCTGTCTTCTTACCACATTTAGCTCAACTGCTCTCATGAGGACCCCTTTCGGATCAACTATTCGCAATTATTCTCAGACATGTACGTATACACTTTGCGGGAATCACGCACATCGGCACAAGGTCGTACCTAGGTAAACTACATGTATTGTAACCTCGTTGTCTTTTTAACCATTATTGTCCTTTAAATTGTCCTTCAAATTGTCCTTTATCTTATTGACTATGAAAGCTGCAATTATAATACAAATGCCAATGGTCAGTGTTCTTGCCAAGAGTTATTTCGACTAAGTAAACTGACTGCAATCAAACGAAACTAGTGGTGGGAATGAAATTTTCCGTAGCAGTACGACCTTACTGTAGGTTGTCTTCGGCGACTATTATATGGATAAATAAAAAACTTCTCGGCATTTCACAGACGGGAAAGGTGTTTGTGCTATAACAGCACAGTGTAATGTTCGCCAGATGTATATCTTCAAAAAGCTGTCGTCTCAATTGAGTTGCAAACAATAAAAACCCGACGAGGAATGCCAAGTGCCTGAGCTTTTAATATTTTCATTCTTTGCTTTGATAAACTTTACCATGGTGACGTGAGATATTTACAATATGTTGCTTTTGGCTTGATATGGGGACACGAAATGCCACTATTTGTTGTGTCAAATATCAGCATTTTCCCCGAGCCAACGGCGCGAAGCGCCGTTCCGGGCATTAGCCCGGGGCGAGGGTACTAATTCCGCACGGCTATTTACACCCGGGAAAAGGAAAGCATAGCGAAGTCTGAAGTTCATCAAATATCGCGGGCGCGTGGCTCAAGGGTGGCGGTGAGTGGGTGGTCATCACTGATCTCAAAAATATGGCGGACTATATTGCACTACAATATTTCGTATTTTTGCAAAAAGATTTGGCAACTTTCACAACCAACGAAGGGTGGTCATTTCTGATCTCAGGAATATGGCGGACTATCAAGAGTAGCAAACACTTAAGGCATCCAAAAAGACGAGAACTGAGGCGAAAACGACTGCCACAAGACTCTTGAAGAGAGATTAATTCGGGGAAAATACAGAGAAGCGCCAAGAATTGACTATGGCGTGAAACACAAGGCAAGTTTGTTGATAATGCGTATTTATACTTGTGTTTTAATGCTTTATAAAGGCCGGCGTAGCCGTACTCATCCAGTGTATTCACTGTTTAAATTCCAGTGTAAGTTTATGTTTTGTAAATGCAAGACTGTCTTCTTATTACTAATGTAATTAATAGGTCGTATTTTATACCAATTTTAAGCTTACATTAGGCGTAATAAGATACTGATGACAAATGTTGTGGCATTAAAAAAAATGGCAAAAAAGGATTAAAAACTGATATTTTGTCATTTTGAAAAAATATACAGAGAGAATAACAATTGCCGTGTTGCTATGACAACAACCTATACAAGTACTTCATGTAATTACGAAAATATAGTTGCATGCTCTTAGTTAGTGGCGAGGGGTTGCTGCATGCATGTATTTCTAGTATGTCAAATACTACCCACATTTCACTGTTGTCTTCAGGATTACCCACATTTCACTGTTGTCTTCAGGATCACCATAGACACATTAATTTACTGTGAAACTATTGAGCTAAGAGTCATTTTTGACATGCAGATAATATTTTGTGTTCAAATCCTATGAATGTAAAGGAATCTAAGAAGATTTCGTATTTTGGATTCCTGAAATTGTTTCTTCATTACCAGTTTATACTAGTGAATATGGATTTTTACTAGTGGATTCGGGATGCTGGCGAATTCCTGATTTGCTGGATTCAAGATTCTAGGTTTCCTTTCGAACGTGATCTAGTCAGATCTTGATCAAGAGATCAACATGTACACAGTTACGAGTGGCATCCTCCCTGTTAAACATACAAGTCAAAGATAAAAGCATGTTTTGAGCACCAAATAATATTTTTATATTTTCACAAGCAAGAGAGGGATGTGTTATTGTTCCACCAGTGAAATCACTATAATAGGACAATACAACACTAACGCCCCATCCCCCCTGTTTTATGTTTTCATAGCATTGTCAGAACATTATTTAGTGTACTAAACATGCTTTTATCTTTTTTGTTCGTATTGTTTATGTACTTAACAGGCACTTGATGCCTCTCAAAACAATCTCTTAAAAATATTCAGATAGTCTACAGTAGAGTGCATGTTAAGCACAACATTTCCCAGTTGATCATGAGTGTTTTCGCACACGCAATCTGATCCGTCTAACTATTGCTCAAGTTACGTTTCAATGACGCTAGTAAATAATGCATAAATAGCCGTCTTCGTAGTTGCACACGTATCTTAAGTCTAACCACACAGGGACGTTTAAATTGAACTATAATTGAATCTATCTTTTGCAGTGGTGTACTTTTACCCGTGTCATTGGTAAGTCATTTATATTTCGAATTATTTCTATAATAGAGCTATATATCGTGGTTTTATATTGTCTTCAGCAAAGCTTGATTTAATTTTATCTTTACGAAAGTGCATTTTAACCACTTGAAATATATTATAAGTCCGTTCCATAAGGACACTATAGGCTGAGCTAGTCAGTCTATGGAAATTTCTCTTTTTGGGGCAGAATTTTTAAAATCAGCTTGTGTTGAATCTTGGCCACAAATGACATATACGTATAGTTTAGGTATAATATTGTATCTTTTTATCAATTTGCATACCATAAATAATAAAGATGGCTACATCTTCGAACATTAATTGGATCATGCAATTCCTATAATGAATATGAATGTAGTCTAGCCCGTATTCATTATGAAAATCCGTTTCCCACCTGCATGGAGAATATGTCTATTATGCAGTGTAGCTAATCACAAATTGTGTGAATAAGGTAAGAGTTATAGAAATATGCAGTGCACTTGGTGTCATTTTACCGGTCAATACCACGGGAAACACTGAGGGTTTTTATGAAATGCAGAACAAAATAGACCTTTGAGGGTTCTAGTCTTCCGCTTTGCTCATCATCGTTTTCCGTCAATAAAATCGTGACTATTATGCAATGTAGTAAATGGCAAATTGTGTAAACAGCAAATTGATTTAAGAAATAAGCAGTGTACTATCGGTGTGGCACGACGGGAAACACCTAGGATTTTTATAAAATACATAACAAAATAGAGATTTTAGCATCCTAGCTTTAGTCCAAGCTCTGGTCATGATCATGAATTATTCTAGATTACCTGTTAAAGTTTTGTAAATATTAAGTAATATTATATATGTGAGTAATATAAGGATCATGTGTTCTTGATTAAACATTATTAGGTCTTTAAAGCGTTTTATTAATATAGTTTGGTTTGAGCATAAAACATGGAAGGACATGCTATTCATTGAAAACCAATTAACTTTATTACATAAAGATCAGTGATCTGCTCAATGTAAATGTGACAGTAATGTAATTAATACAAGTAAATATAACTAATCATATCACACGTATTCATTTGTGGTTTCTAATTTTTAATAGTTTTCTTTACTAATATTCAGGATCAATGGCCAGAAATCGCGGACATTGAAAACGCGCGTGCGTGAAAATATTTGTTCAAAATGGCGTTCAAGTTGCTATATTTAATGTATGAGGAATTTACATATTCAAAATTAACTTTGTATCGTAGCGCCTTGAAGCATTTGCCGAAATGGAAATAGCGTATGCTAATTGAAAGCAAGCTTCGAAGCAAAACAAAAGGGCAATCGGTATAATACCGACTCTGCTTTTCGCACATGAAGCTTTAAATTGGCCTCTATAATATTGCTATAGTAAACACGAAATGATCTTAAAGGCTAACCTTTAGACGAAAAATCCAACTTCCAAAGACAACAACTTTAAGTTGCCGAAACTGTTTAGTTAGAAGTGGTAATTCTTCCGTCTGTTCTGACATGTTGATCGTCTTACGATTGAACAGTTCTTCTGCTTTTCCGAAATAAAAACCCATAATTGTATGTCACAAAAACCACAGCGGCCATATTCGCTTGTTGGCAGATTTCAAACAATCCCAAGCCAGTAAAATCCGAGATATAGTTCAAAATATATCGAGTTTGGTATCAAAATATTCGCCGAACAAAGATCTTACTCAATATGTTGCTGTAACTTAGCAACGACATGAATCTACGGCGTTATCGACCAGCGAATTACGTACGAGCAAGCATGCCCGTGTTCGGAGACCCCCAGCAGCCTTCCAGCAGCCTATTTGGTTTGATGAAGTTTTGTGCGCTAAAGTGCAGAAAATGTCGGCTGTTTTGGCAGAAGATATACTGAAGAAATTAAACTTTAAAAAATATAAGAGTTGTGTTCGCGTGGACACCAATCACTGTCTTGAATACACGCGCCGTCAAGGAGTAGAGGACAAAATTTCCCTTTCTTTGAGTTTCGTGGAGTGTCAAATAGAACGGCGGAGGAAAAATTGTTGAGCTGTTTGTAGTCAACAGGATGAGCACGCTTCTCAATGAGACTCTCCGCCATGTTTAAAACACGATGATATTTATGGATACTAAAGTATTCACAGGGATTGCACGAGACTACAAGGGATGCTTGCAAGAAACTGCTAGTAAGTTTACCGCGGGCTCAAATGTCCGGAATTTCTGGCCACCACTTGAGTCACACGAATTATATATTTCTATTTCAGCGTCTTTTTTGTGCATATGATTATCACAGTTCGATTTTTTTATGCCAAGGGCACCATTTGAAAATCAATCTTGTAACCACTGTTTTTAACTACGTCTGGCGCTGCGGCAAAGATTTTGATTCAGGCAGGCATGTCATTGTCGAAAATCTGCAAACTTTTACGAAAATAATGAGACTACCAATGTAAAATAGATTTGTGCTCCCGAACCTCGGTACAGAGCAATGTTGTTCATGAATTAGGATGAACTTTTATTGTATACTTCTTGTTCAACAGCCAAAAACGCCACAGACTTGTTGCAAGTTGTCCATTTTACCGGCTTGTTACAACTTGCTGACAAGTTCCAATAAACTTGTCAATTTCATCAAGTCTAAACAAGCTTGTTAAAATCAGGCTTGTTGCAACTTGTCATTTGCAGATTTGTTGCAACTTGTTGAAACAACTTGCAACAAGCCTGTGGATAAAACGTTTTGAGAAACAAGTTGCATCAAGCATGTCGTCAACTTGCAACAGACTTGTCGTCAACAGCGAACGCATCCTGATATCGGCTTGTTGTAACAAATTGTTGCAAGATGTCAGCAGACTTGTTGCAGCTTGCGCGTTTTTGGCTGTGTAAGGCTACAGGGCCTGACGATTTTCCGAATTGGATTTTGAATAACGCTTCAGATATTTTGAGTCGCTCACTCTGTTCTATTTTAAATGCAAATGATCAAGTCTATTTACCGACAATATGGAAATCCGCTGACGTTATACCCTCCCTTAAACTAACTCCAGTTACTACCACTGACCCGGACCAATCTCTTTAACACCAGTGTTGAGCAAGATTGGGGAGTCTTTTATTTATGTGGTTGTTAGATTCAATTGAAGATCCAATAGATCCAAAAAAATTTGGTGTAATAGAGAACTCTTGCACCACTGACGCCTTAATGCTTATGATCCATAACTGGTTTTAAGCCCTTGATGGAACCGGATCATTAGTACGGGTATGCTTATTAGATTTCTCAAATGTTTTTGATAAATTTGACCATAATGTACTCATCAATAAGTTGAGAAATATGAATATCCATCTAGTATTGGTCAACTGGGTTATCGCATTTCTATCCGGCCGCTATCAACGTGTGAAGGTGGGATGATTTACATCGGATTGGATTATTGTCAAGGCAGGCGTACCTCAAGGAACTAATTTGTTGACGATTCCTGAATTTTTGAGGCTGGTCCAAAGAATACTAGATCGAAACTAGACCAAACCTTATCTAAAGCCTGCGAGTGAGTTGAGCATAACTATATGGAATTAAATGGTAAGACAACAAAGGAATTGAGGATTTGGTTTTCAGACCACAATTTCAATCTTGGCAGTCACTATCTCAGCTATTGCCTCTGTAACTCCTACCATCCATGAGTGAACATCAGTATAACTTGCGTAATGACCATCTCCCGTCTATTAAAGCGAGAACTTAACGTTTTAGAAATAATACAAACGTGTAACTCAATCCCTGATTGCAAATCGTTTTTTAATAAAATTGAAATTGATTGATTCAAATTAATGTATAATTACATCTGATGGAGAAATCTCAAGGTTTTAAAGCACAGACCTTTCTCGTGGATATGCGTACTTTACACCTTATTCTAGGATAATTTCTGGATCAATATGCTTTATCACGGAGACACCTACCATAAAGAAACGAGGTTTTGCAACTGAACATTTGGATTCGCTAGTATCTCTAGGGTTCATTTCATTTATATTGACAATATGATTATCACCAGCTAGATCGATTTTGCCAACAAATGGTACTGTTTTGCGATTGATTTTGCCTTTGGCTCTGTTACATTATAACTGATCTATCTTTATTCTCACAAGGTTTATTCAGTGGAGAATATTGATTACTTAATAACAATACTTCATTGTTTAAGGACAATAACATTAATCCATCATCTACACATTGAGAATTACTTTTAGGAAGATTGGTCCAACTTGTTATAAGTAGGATTGCTATTGTCCGTCGCAAATTCACCATACGTACGACTATCAGAATTCTGATTATTCTGAACCTGAATTAAGGTGGCTCCATAGAATTTTTTCCCCGAGAGTTACGTTCTTCATATATATGGCGGGAGCTTTAAATTTCGCGCGACCCTCGCGAAACTTTAAATCTAAACAATTTTTTCATATTCTGGAGAAACGTATTGATAATTGTTTTAAAAAACTGAAAATTGTAACTATTACATCGGTATCATACCCTATGCAGAATCAGAAAACAAATTACCGAAGGAAATCCTTGCGAGAAGAAAATGTTGCGAGAAAAGGTCAAAAAGTAAACCATATTCTAATTGATTTGTTGCCATAGCAACGGCAGCTTAGCACAAAGTAAGCATAGTGAAGTCTTCAGCAAAGGCTTAATAACACTTATACTGAATTTTTTCTTTGTACAACAAAAGGTGAAGGAATAGGAGCAGCTAAATGGAAAGGTCGAACTCTTGCATTAAAACCCTATGGAGCCACCTTAATTTAATTGCTGTGACCAAGTTCAATTTGTCATTTTCAAGACTTTTAATCTTACTGTTTAAATTGGAAATAATACATGAAGCAATACAAAAAGACATAAAATACGAAATAAATCAACCAACTTTTACATGAAAAAAAGAATAAGAATTATTCAAAACAGAAGGCCTGCAAATCTGGTAATGTATACGACTGGCAAAATTACAAAATTACCAGGAACAGTTATAATAAACTTATTAAAAATACGATAAAAAGACATTTTTCTAATGATATTGAAAATAACAAAGCAAACTTGAAGAAAACTTGGAAAAGCATTAATCAGTGTTTAAACAGAAATCCTAAATCTAAAAAAATAGCGCCTATTAAAGGCTCCAACGAGAATGATATTAAATCCGAAGATATATTTAACGAACATTTTGTTAAAGGACATTGGCAATAAATTTTTTTATTTCCGATATTAGTAGAATTGGACCCCCTGATTACGAATATGCTATTATCTTTCACCCAAATTGTTTCGTTCTCGAGATATCTCACCCTAAATATTTAGCTCTTCCGCAATCTTGGATCGATTTTTAAAAAAATTAACTTTTGGGTCACGTGACTCGTGTGACGTCAGGTGCAGGGGAGAGCAAATTAAACAAATATACTTTATTAGGCGCATTTCGGGATTTCGTACTTCTAGTGAAGAATTTTGTGCTTTTTGATTATTCGAATGGAAAATACCACAAGAATCAAGTAGTTCTGGTATTACCCTATCAATTTGAACCTGAACCGGACTTACAAACAAGCAATAGCGGTGACGAGAGCGACTCGGAAGAAGAGAGTGCCGAATCGTCTGACGAGGAAATCGACCATGTGTTTGAGCAAAAAATGCTTGGCGCCTTGAAACCTGAGCTGGTGTAAATGTGGACATTGGACATTGAAACCAAAGGCTATAGAATCGTTTTGTTGCTACGAGAAAGCGTTAGAATATGATTAGTATGACGCATTGTTGAAGGAAGCCGAAGCACAAGGGGGCAAGTGTTGACAACACAATGAACACATGCAGATTTTGAGCCGAACATGCTGTCAGAAGCGGTATTAATAGACGTTTGTCGCTATCTTGAGGATAACTGGCCTTTGGATGACGAAGATTTGGACAAAATGCACAAACTTTATAGACTGTTCGCGTTGGGTATTTCAGATTTTGGGTAAAAGGAACCGAAGGCCACTTCCTGCATGTGTTTACACAAGAATCAGAGAACGATTCGCGTCGCATGACGGCCTTTATACTCATTTTAAATATGCCAAAAAATGGAAACGGTAAGCTTTTTTTTTATTTTTACTGTATAAGACAGTTGAGTGTAGGCTTTCCAAATTTTTGAAATTTGTCCAACTTTGTTCTAACATATGAAGCATTTCAACCATGAGATATTAAGTCGTTTGCTGTTGACAGCGTTGAAATGTTTTTATGTCGAAGATGTTCCATGTACTAAATTTGCACCCGTTCCTCGTGTTCTAAATCAGATACAGTGAGAGTTCTAAATTTTAGAACGCCACGTATATGTGATATGAGATGATCATCTAAGTCATCCCACGCGGATATATTCTAGAGTACTGGAAACTATAATGATCAGAAGATTCAAACATGGCGGAGCCATGTTTCAATAGACAGAAACGTTTCAAGCCTTGCAAAGTTCGCGTTAATACAAACGACACAAAAGGAAGAACGATCACCAGATGCGTTCCTTTAAAAATCAATAACTACAGTCTCATTTCGAGCAATTTGGTTTCTTCTTCAGGCGAGTCCGTCTGCGGGGCAGATTCACTGTCTTTCACAACAGAAGAACCATCTGCGAGTCAAGATGTAGGTGTAGGTGGATCAGCTCAACTCTCCCGACACCATCTACGACGTGTTAAGGAATACAATAGTTGGGAAGTCATGAGAGAAGCTCTTTTACAAGCTCGTATTGAGGAGGAGGCTTTTTCAGGCGAAGCTAACTGTGTTGAATGTCAGGGAAATCTTGCTGTTTGTCGTTGCCAGGATTGTGGGCCCAGGCAACTGTTTGGCCTTGATTGTGCAAAAAACTACATGCGGCGCGGAATTATTTTCACTGCCTTGAAATATTCCAGGTAAACAGTCATTTTTTGCAATTTGCAGCCTCTGCATAAAATATGAAATTTTAAATACAGTCGGTAGATAGAACTATTGTTATTTAATAATGTGTATAGCTATGTAGAAATTTCCTGGCTTTTGGTTAAATTTCATGATTTCATGCGTTGTGTATTTTGTTTTAACCTAAATTTATCCAAAGAAAAGTTCTTCAACTTTGAACTCTCTGTTAGAGTAGATTGCAAGTCAATATATTGTGAATATGTCTAGTTTTCATTATGTATGTATATTGTAGGGTGCTTGTTTTGTACCATTAATGGTAAACCAGAATGTCTTGTGCCTGGATCATCAGAAGAATTGCCCCTCTGCTCAGCCTAGAATCATTATTTGTGTAGATGAAAAAGGTAAGTCAGATTTTTCATTCCATGTCATGTATACTAATAGCTGGGTTTTAGTCACGTGATAGACTTAATGCAAACAACCTAAATTATTTATTTTCAACCTAAATGCAAACATGCAATACCAGATCGAGTTAATTATTTTTAATATGTATTGAAATAGTGTTTGGTAGCAAGCATATACAATTTGACCAAATTTACTCACTTCCGCAGGGCACAAAGTGGCTATATGTGTAAATTTGATCACCAAGCATTGTCCTATGTAAAAGTATTGAGTAAAACCCATCTATACTGTACTTAGCATTTGCTGGGGGTTTTCTGGGCACAATTAGTCATATTTAAGCTGACATACTAATTATTGGTATATAATTAAGTTACTATTACCATAATGGTATTTATATATTAGTGTATATAATTAGTTCCTAGCCTGAAATGTCAGGCGTTCTCCCTAATCAGGCGATTAGTCCCAAGTCAGCTGTACTTTTACTAGTAGTCACATGGAGTAGTAATTGATATACCAGTATACTTTGAAGTTGCCAAAACATTATTTCAACTCAAACTTTATTTTCAAGCATGTAAAAAATTTAAATCATATTCTGGGGAGTAAAATACATGATTCATTTGTCATGAACTATGTTATTTTCTTTTGAACTACAAATACTTTAAAATACGTCTAACTCAGATAATGATTTTTTAGGTTATCAACATAAAAAATCAGTTATGTTTTGTAACTGTGAAGCTGATGCTATAACTTTGGTAAGACTGCAGTTATGGTTTGGCTCAGTAACAAGACCATTGGTTGCTTTCCATACCAAGTTGGTAGCACTTGCTGAAAACCTGTTATTGGAGTGTCATGTTTCTCTAAAAAAGTTTTGCGATGTATTGAGCTTGAACAAGTCAAACATGCTGCCAGTTTGGGTATGTTTGATTGCTTGTTTATTTATTTGTTGTGTAGGAGTGTATTACTATAAGTGACTAATTGATTGTTTTCATTTTCAGTGGCGATTTTTCTCATGATATGGTTTCTCATATATATATGTATGAGATGACCATGTTTGAGATTTACATTTACCTGAGGACAAAGTGGACAAACATCTGCAGATGACTGTTGTGGCACAAATGGTTTCAAAGAATGAAACAAATGTTCGTGAAACCTAATAAAAAACATTGTCAAACTAATGAGAGGAATGTGGTACCATTATTTAGCATTTTTCTATTAACTGACATTACCGGAATTCATCAAATGAATCTGTGTTTAGTATTTTATAAAGGTTCTTTACCTATACAAAAAGGGATCAAACTGCATGTTATGTTTACAAAATTAATATATTGTAGCGTTGTACAATAAGCTGTTGTAGTTCTTTGTATGAACAATGACAAAAAAATCTCAAGTGTGTTGATCTAGTTAAGAAGGTAGTATGCTACATTCATTAAGCTTAAAGTAAGCGTGTTTGAACTACCACTACTCCCCTGCCATCATCAACTCCCCCCCCCCTCTTTTTCTTCAGCTACTCTCTCATGTAATTGTTGAGAGTTGACCAGTCTCTTACCACAGAAATCCATAAACTTTAGTGCTACAGTCTCATTTTGCAGTAAGAACTGAATTCCTTTGTTTGAGCCATGCTGATTAACAGTCTCGGTCTCGGGATCTATCATTAAAACAGCCAACTCACATCCAAGACTTTCCAAATATGAAATCTAAACAAAACATATCAATAAGAGATAAAGATTATGTTGATAGATGTACATGTATATCTGTACTGTGCCCTTTTCTCCCCTAAAAATTCAAAATAAAATATCTATATTAAGTATTATGTTTAGTATGATGGATTATAGAGGTACATAGAACATACTTCTTGAATAAGACTTTTTTTCCGTTGTGCTATTTGTTTCCTTCTATCTTTTTCAGAAAGCATCGAAGGGTCTAATCTCTCTGCTGCTCTGGCTTTATCTCGCCATCCTGTGCGCTCTTCATCACTAAGTGTCTGCCACTGGGATGACACAAATTTCATTTTCTCTGACTTTGACTCAATGGCTTTGCATACATCTAAAAATATCACATCAGATTTATGTCATGATCATATTTATTATGTTTTCAATGTGAAATATAATAACAGGGTTCACAGTACACAATTCAGGCAGTATAGCTAAGCTAGTGAACAGTATTACTGTAGGCTGAATACTTAGTCAATGGTACATAGTGCAAAACATGCACTATGCATAATAAACTGTATTTGAAAGGGTAATTTTAAAAAAAATAATAATAAAACTAAAACATCTCTTTAGATATGCAAAGAAATACTGGTACTGGTAGCTGTAATACACATACATACTACAGTATTTTAAAGTAATTAAAAATCTGGTATCTTATGCCTGTACTGGATATTTAGTCACCTAATGCATATTTTCAAGCCCTAGATTTCTCTGGGGTCATGGTATTGATATTCAAGTTTTGAAATACCCTGAAGAGGATACTTGATATTTTTGCATCCAATGGTTTATATTTTCTAACTATTTATTGCCTTGTAAAAAGATATCTTTTTTGTTTGGTATAATACATGTATATGATTTACATACCAGTCCTGCACCTTGGGATATTCAGGATACCAGTACTTAGGGTAGCTAGTATTGATATATTTATGGGACCACATAAAAAGTAAAAGATTTAAAACATATATTATACATTATTTCCTGTTATAGTGAGATAAATTGTTCTTTATATACCTGAAGCCAGTAATTTTGAAGAGAACATATTAAAACCAGAGGCCATTCGCTTCAGAGGAGGCTTCGAGACAGATATATTCATATAAGCAAGCAATAATGAAGGTGTTTATATAACGAGAATGCAAAGAATTAAAACATATTGTACTCAGTCGTTACTATATAGCTAGTAGCTATTACTGTATTAGACAATAGTGTTCAATGGGCTACATCCTCAGAGCTATATATAATGGGTAAACATAAGTTGTATCTGTATATATTACAAACGGTAAAAATTGAACTTGACCTGATATTTTGAGCTACATCCTGTTGATGCCCGCAACATTGTAAAAGCGCCCAAATTATAACGTAGCACTGACATAGCACTTTCATCATCACCATCTTCTGCCTTTCTCTCACTTAGCTTTCTCTTTCTTCTCTCATTTCCAATCCATTTCTACATTAACATAATCAGGCAATACTGTGAATACATTTATAATTAATCCCATTATATACCTTTTATAGCACAATAATCAATACACACACACACACACACACATATATATATATATATATATATATATATATATATATATATATATATATATATATATATATATATATATATATATATATATATATATATATATATATATATATATATATATGTCGTGTGATAATTTCTCGTTTTCAAGAATAAAGAGTGCTCAATACAAGACACAATTGTAGAGCATATGATAATAATAATAATTTAATACAATTTTTCAATTGAATAAGTTGCTACTTTAAGTTTCATGCAACAAGCAATCTTCAGGCAACATTACTAATACGGTTGAGCTGTTACGTTATACTATTCGCATTACGTTTGCTGACGCGTGTTCGTTTGAATCGTCCCGCGTGAAATTTGCGCGCATGCACGCATTTCGTGAAAAGTTCGCTACGTTTATTTAAACAAGACCTAGAATTACAATTACGGAGTATTTGCAATTTCTCTTCTAGACATAAATTGCAACTATTCCCTCCAGCTTTGATTGAACTTGCTCGGGATAAAATTGACCAGTATATACTAAATTGTTTCTTGTGTAACTTTAATTTCCAAACATGTTTAGAAAGTTCAGTATCATTCTCTTGTTTGATATCTTCGAATGATGTCTAGTGATTTCTGTATCTATCCTTAAATGTTGTCGCTGTCATACCAATGTAGGTTTTTATGTCGTTGTCTTCTTTTGTTGTCACTTCAGCTTGGTAAACCAAATCTTTCGTTAAGCACATATTGTTAAGTGGACACTCGTTTGCATTTCTACAGTTGCAAAGTTGTTTACTGCTATTCTTTGTAGACTCTTGGGCAGATTTAGTTTCCCTCAGTACACGTTTATTATGGCTCGATATGACCCTCTTCACATTCTTCATACAGCTGTAACTAACTTTGACCGTGTTGCGATTGAAAATTTTATGAAGGGGCGAAGCTGCTGGGAAATGCTTGTCGATTAATTTCAGGAAATCTCTGGCGACGTTAGTTTGCACGTTTTTACTATATGGCGGGTTAAACCAGATAATCGCCTACCACCCAAAGTCAATCGCAAAACGAGAAACGAAAACGCACACGAAACATTATCTGGTTTAACCCGCCATATAGTAAAAACGTGCAAACTAACGTCGCCAGAGATTTCCTGAAATTAATCGACAAGCATTTCCCAGCAGCTTCGCCCCTTCATAAAATTTTCAATCGCAACACGGTCAAAGTTAGTTACAGCTGTATGAAGAATGTGAAGAGGGTCATATCGAGCCATAATAAACGTGTACTGAGGGAAACTAAATCTGCCCAAGAGTCTACAAAGAATAGCAGTAAACAACTTTGCAACTGTAGAAATGCAAACGAGTGTCCACTTAACAATATGTGCTTAACGAAAGATTTGGTTTACCAAGCTGAAGTGACAACAAAAGAAGACAACGACATAAAAACCTACATTGGTATGACAGCGACAACATTTAAGGATAGATACAGAAATCACAAGACATCATTCGAAGATATCAAACATGAGAATGATACTGAACTTTCTAAACATGTTTGGAAATTAAAGTTACACAAGAAACAATTTAGTATATACTGGTCAATTTTATCCCGAGCAAGTTCAATCAAAGCTGGAGGAAATAGTTGCAATTTATGTCTAGAAGAGAAATTGCAAATACTCCGTAATTGTAATTCTAGGTCTTGTTTAAATAAACGTAGCGAACTTTTCACGAAATGCGTGCATGCGCGCAAATTTCACGCGGGACGATTCAAACGAACACGCGTCAGCAAACGTAATGCGAATAGTATAACGTAACAGCTCAACCGTATTAGTAATGTTGCCTGAAGATTGCTTGTTGCACGAAACTTAAAGTAGCAACTTATTCAATTGAAAAATTGTATTAAATTATTATTATTATATATATATATATATATATATATATATATATATATATATATATATATATATATATATATTTATATATATATATATATATATAAATATATTTATATATATATATATATATATATATATATATATATATATATATATATATATATATATATCTATACATCTATATATATATATATATATATATATATATATATATATATATATATATATATATATATATATATATATATATATATATATATATATATATATATATATACACAAGAAACAGACTGATGGCGACTGATGATCGCCTAGTGCGTGAAACCCAGGGTAGCGACAGCAGCAAAAACTTGTCTGTTTCTTGTGTTTTACGCTCTACTTTCTCCGGTATTGAGTGCTCTTTTAGTTCCAGTCCTATATATGCTACTTTTCGTAACGTATCTTTTATATATATATATATATATATATATATATATATATATATATATATATATATATATATATATATATATATATATATATATATATATATATATATATATATATATATATATAACTTGTCACATGTGTTATTAATAAAAGTTTTATTTATTTCCCAAGGACCAACACAAAATTTCGTGCCAGTGCCGCACACCTTTCCTCTGGAAAATAAAACATGTACTGTGATTTTTAATTATAATTTCAAACTAGGTATTGAGCATAGAATTCTCATCATGGGTGCCATTTTCCTAGCCAGTGCCCTAAACAGAGGAAGTCCCACCCAGAAATATTAAAAATGGCTTCTGTTTAGGGCACTGGCTAGGAACATGGCGCCCATGACGAATCATCACGCAAGCACCTTGCGCTTTTTTGACTGAAGTGGTCCCTCTTTGTAGTCTCTACTTTTTGGTGTTGATGTGTACATTTGCACCACTACATGTAGTTGCCCTTGAGTCTGCCCCTGGCCCTGGGGGAGGGGGGGAACCATACTGCCCCTGCCCTTGGATTCAATGGCTTTTTCGCCCCCAAGATCTTGTTGAAAACTGCCGTATTTTCCGGTCTGGTTTAATTTTAATACTCTCAAAATCTCTGGCAGCCTATTATAGCATTATAAAGAAAAATACTGTAAACATAAATACCAGTCACAATGATATTAACTTTTACGCATATAAATCTATCCTCAGGATCTACTAAATATGAACTGTTTTCCGCTGATTGCTGATAAGCGGTCACTTGGCATTCAGAATTTACATCAGGGATATATTAAAATTCAAACCGAGCCGAAATTAATATTAAAATATTCATTGTTGTAATTTGCATTTCGCAAACATAGAAAGGTAACGCTTAGAGTTTACAAGCAACGTAATAAATGCAAATAGTGAACAGGACTTTCTGTTAGGTTCATTCGCAAATCAAGGATGTCTTTACCTTCACTTTTTCATAGCTAGTGCCCGCCTGTTCAGCAGCCTTCAAAATAACTTCGCGCATATTCTTTTCCGTCGTATTCATTCCCTTGTCGTAAAAGTCTTTTAAATCATTTGTTAGTGCATCATAATTTCTCGAGTTAGCAGCCATGATTCAATAATTATGAAAAATAAAAACAAAACGAACGTTTTAAACAAAGCAATACTGCCGTCCTCACTCCTCGCGGCATTTATATTGTTCATCGTCATTATAGTTTCCAGTACTCTAGAATATATCCGCGTGGGATGACTTAGATGATCATCTCATATCACATACATGTGGCGTTCTAAAATTTAGAACTCTCACTGTATCTGATTTAGACTAAACTAAATACTATAATATCACAAATGGTTCGTTCTTAGTATGCTATTTACAAACTATTAATGATATTTGCAAATTCAAAAGACTTGATATTATAAATGTGTCTCTAAGCCTATTGTGCGGGTAGGATATTTTGACATGTTAAAAAGTTTATCATTCCTAAAATTATATGTATTGGATGTCGCTTTAGGCGGCAATGGTTTCTGAAGTTTGTGTTCCTTATCTCTTAAGGCTGACTCGAAGAGTTCATTACATAGATCACGTCTCCGTGAATATAAAGTTTGCAATCCCAGCGCGTCTAAAGCAACCTGATATGATAATTGAGGGTAGACAATGTGTAACGCTCTTCTTGGAATTCTTTCAATTACTTCCGACAAATACTCTTGTAGACCATAATGGAAAACTTGACATGAATGCTCTAATATCGATCTTATTGACGCAACATAAAAGCACTTCAGGCCACCAGCGTTAAGTCCAAACCTTTTAAGCTGTTTCAACAAGTAAATTGTTTTGGAAGCCTTATTAACTATTTTATCCACATGATCATTCCATTTCAAATCCCTTGTAATTAATAAACCGAGGATCGACAGTTTCTCAACTCGTTCAATCTGTGATCCAATTTATACCAATGGGAGGGAAGTTTGGTTGATTTATCTTGAAAGACACAAAAATTCCTTACATTTAGATGGATTAAGCTGGAACTTATTCCTTTGAGACCAGTCAACTATAGGATCCCTCACTTCTTGCAAAGAACTGGTATTAAGACCAACGATGTATTCTAAAACATTAGTATCATCCGCATATTTCATCATATCTCCATCAAACTGATCATTATGAATTGCAAGGTCATTGATCATGAGCAGGAAAAGCCATGGGCATAGTTTAGTCCCTCGCGGGACTCCAGCATTGACTGGTTTCCAGTCTGAGAAAATTCTGGGGGAAAGTTTTACCCTCTGTAATCTTCCCTTCAAAAAATCAAAAATCAAATTTAAAGTTGATGGTTTAAGACCTATTCCTTGGAGTTTTGTATAAAGAATGTTATGATCTATAAGATCAAAGGCTTTCCTATAATCAGTAACCAGTGATCTGACACATCCACCCTCTTTATCAACTGTCTCAGCCCAACGATGGACTAAGGCAATTAACGCCATCGTGGTATTAGAGTCTGGTATAAAGCCAAGTTGATTGCAGTCCAAGCGAGCCATTATTTTCAGTTTTAGATCATATTTTATGATGGCATCCTCATCGATTTTGCAGAGTGTTGAGGTAAGGGATATAGGTCTAAGATCTTTATTAATGTCGGTCACTTGTTTACATTTTGGTATTGGGCAGATTCAGCTAATTTCCAACAGCAGGCACTTGATTTTCTTTAAAGGATGCATTAATAATTGTTGATATAGGCTTCGCTAGGATTGTTGCAAACTTCCGCAAAATCCAATTGGGCAGGCAGTCTGGGCCAGCAGACTTCCTTGGTTTAATACTTTTTAAATATAGGATAACAACCGAGTGCGAGGTCTTGAATTTTAATACAAGACCGACCACGAGGTTGTTATGTTGTTTAAATAGTTACCACACCCATTTTCTTTTGTTCTCAAGAGGTTTTGGATAATTGAATGATATTAGGAGTAACCCCACAGTTTTATTCATGCTACTGTTGACGCCGTTAATGACAGTTTGGCCCATTTATGACGATTTGGGTTTTTGGTGCAGTTTGCAGCAGAGTTGGTAGATTTCATAAATAAATAAGCCAATTTTTAACAATGCTCTTTGGTTTTTTTTTGTACTGGCCTTTTGTTCTCTTTGTTTTGTTGAAGACGGTTAATTAAGGATGGCTAATTACGGTTTGGTTAATATTTATTCGTAAAATCTACCAACCGTGGCTTGCAGCAGAGTTGGTAGTATTGATGAATAATCAGGCCAAACTTTTGACAATGCTCCTTGTTTTTCTCTGTGAAAGCCTTTTGTTTTTTTTTTGTTTTCTTGACGGTACTAATGATAGTTTTACTTATTGATTATTGATAAATACTAGCAACCGTGGTTTGAAGGCTTGTTTTTCTTAGCATTTTTGAACATGTGGTCAGAGAACTCGGATGAGGACATTTATATCACGCATGTCGACGTTTCGCCAGGAATCGAACTTGGACGATGTCAATGACTGGTTTCAAAATGGATCGCCGACAGATGGACAAGTGTTAAATAATAACGTGGAGAAGGAGAAAGCCACGGCAAAAAACCGCTTTGGAAACCGCTTTGCAAACCCAATTTCCGAGTTTGAAATTCAAGCTAAGATTGGTGATGCGGTTCCTAAATCGACAAAATATAAAGAAAAATGGGCTGTTAACTTGTTCGAGAACTGGAGACAGCAAAGAAATGAGAAAGTAAGTAATACTGGCGGTATTACTGATGTAAACATTCTGCACAAAAGCTTAGAAGTTATGGCTGATGAAGAATTAAACGCCCGTTAGCATTGTTTGTTTGTGAAGTACGAAAAGCCAATGGAAGCAAATATCCGCCAAACACCCTTCATGGTATGGTTGCTTCAATTCAGCATTATTTGAAAGGAAAGAAAAGGATTGTGAGACTATTCAACGACGATAAATTTTGTTTTTTGAGAGATGCTTTAGATGCGATGATGAAGGAAAGTGCTTCTGATGGCCTTTGAGTGACAAAGAAGCAAGGCGAGGTTATCACGTTGGACGAAGAAGAGCAGCTCTGGAGTAAAGGCGTTCTCGGAGATTCGAACCCTCAACAATTGCTTGATACCATTATTTATCTGTTTGGAATTCATTTTGCTTTAAGAGGCGGTAGTGAGCATCGGAGACTGCGGTCAGAAAATTCACAAATTGTTAAAGGGAAAGATAAACGAACTGCCTTAGAGAATTTGGAATATCGTGAAGATATATCTAAAACGAATGCTGGCGGACTAAAAGACAGAAAGATACAAGGAAAGATCACGCGTGTATATGAGAATATAGCGGACAAAAGACGATGCATTGTTCGTCTGTATGAAAAGTACATAAATTTATGGTAAGTCTTTACCGTCAAATAAAACAGTACAATTGTTGTTTCTGCCGATAATATCTATTTTATTCCCGTTTATGCTTCTTTAGTCCAAACTAGAGGGAATCTGGAGGGACAAACGCATTTTATCGAAGTGCTTTAAAATGCCCAAGGTCTACGTGCTGGTATAGCAATGTGCCAGTTGTACATAACAAATTAGCTTCAACGGTGAAATGATTGTGCAGACAAGCTGAAATTTCTGGCTATCGGACAAATCATTCACTGCGGGCCACTGTTGCAACAAGAATATATGACATGGGAATTGATGAACAGCTTATCTGCGAGAAAACTGGTGAGCAAACTGAAGTAATCGAAAGATAATTATGAAAAGTGACTGTGCATGAGCTAACTCAGTGATTATTTTAATTTGAAGGTCACCGAAGCTCGCTGTCAGGGCATATAAACGAACTTCAACAGAGCAAGAAATGAGAGTCTCTGATATTCTGTATGGTGTAAATGTACGAAAAAAAGCGAAAGAAGAAAGTTGCGGAAATGAGAAGTGTGCATAGGAGGAAACAATGGAGATAGAGAGTGTTAACAAGAATCAAAATAAGAAGCAGGCTGGGGTCTCGACAACTACGGAACAAAGTAAAATCCAGAAAGAGAATACAGATCAAGAAATTGCTGCAAAAGCTCCGATAAACATAACGTTTAATTTTGTTTTGAAATAACTTAATACGAGCATGTCAATATTATTTGTGTTAAGATTTGTTGAGTGGAAATGTGTGCGAGTTTAAAATTCAAGAGCTTGGACAGGTTTTGAATTCAAAGTTCAAGACCCAGTCAGGGTTTTGAATTCAAAACTCAAGACCCTGACTGGGTTTTGAACTTTGAATTCAAAACCTCGAGTGAGTGTCTTCTCAGCCCCGCTCTCCCATGTAGAAATCAAAAACCGCCCCCTGCTTTCAGAATCAGGTCTTTGGGGAAAATGCAAAACCGATTGAGAACAAAAGAAAATGGGAGTGGTAATTTTTTAAAAATACAAAACATCTTCCTCAGACAAAGAAATTGGAATATCGTTTTCAGTCGGGTAAAGATATTGTCAGGTAAAGCCTCGTAGTCACGCCTAGGTTCCAGGAAGCAATCATTTATCAAGTTACTAAGTGAGTCAAGATCTTGTGTATCATTTTCTAGATTTGCAAATATATCACTCGTCGAGGTTACTTGATGACCACAGAGACGCTTTACCTCCCTCCACCAATCTTTGGGTTTGTTGTATTTAAGATCCTTCA